>CM060325.1:12361587-12379087 GCA_030674155.1 Stramonita haemastoma | reverse complement strand
GAGGAGAGAGAGAGAGGAGAGAGAGAAGAGAGAGAAGAGAAGAGAACAGAGACAGAGAGACAGGAGAGACCAGAGAGAGAGAGACAGAGAGAGAGAGAGAGCGAGAAGAAAAAAAGAGAAGAGAGACAGAAGACACAAGAGACAGAGACACAGAGACAGACAGACAGAGACAACACAGAGACAGGACAAGACAGAGAGACACAGAGACAGACAGACAGAGAGATCTGCTGAGAGAAAGAAGTACCAAAAACTGACCACATCTACAACACCTACACCCACCCCAGCTTTGAAAACACTCCAACACTTTTTTTGTTTTACTGGAACAGTGCCAGAAACAACTGATACCTCTGTACTGTGTGACTGCTAGCTGTTCTGCGAGAGAGAAGAGAGGAGAGAGAGAGAGAGAGAGAGAGAGAGAGAGAGAGAGAGAGAGAGAGAGAGAGAGAGAGAGAGAGAAGAGAGAGAGAGAAGAAGGACAGACAGACAGACAGACAGACAGACAGACAGACAGAAGACAGAGAGACAGAGACAGACGAGACAGAGAGACAGAGAGACAGAGAGAGAGACAGAGAGACAGAGACAGAGACAGAGAGAGACAGAGACAGAGAGACAGAGACAGAGAGACAGAGACAGAGAGACAGAGAGAGAGAGCAGAGACAGAGAGAGATACAGAGACAGAGAGAGATACAGAGAGAGAGAGAGAGAGAGAGAGAGAGAGAGAGAGAGAGAGAGAAGAGAGAGAGAGAGAGAGAGAGAGAGAGAGAGAGAGAGAGAGAGAGACTGGAGAGAGAGAGAAAAGAGAGACAGAAGAGAGAGACAGAGAGACAGAGAGACAGAGAGAGATCAGAGAGAGAGACTGAGAGAGAGACAGAGAGACAAGGATAGAGAGAGACAGAGAGAAGCAGCTGGGAAACAGAAGGTTAGGCTATATAGGAAGGCATAGGGAGAGAAAAACTCCACTAATTATCCTCACACTGCTTCAAGGCAACCGGTACCTATGAACATCCACTGGCTTATAGAAACAGTGACGCAGTCAGAGGTGTGGTATGTATGTATGTATGTATGTATGTATGTATGTATGTATGTATGTATGTATGTATGTATGTATGTATGTATGTATGTATGTATGTATGTATGTATGTATGTAATGTATGTATGTATGTATGTATAATGCTACCTGCCTACCTTTTCTCTTTGTAGGCTTCATTCGCCAGCCCACAGCTGTGTATTTCACCTGTGTGGTGGTCTCTGAGAGACAAGCATACCAGCATGGGAAATACCTCCTCTCTGAATGTGGGATCGTAGAGGGGTGTGTGAGGTGGGCAGGGAGGGATGGGTTGGGGTGGGAAGAAGATGACTGGGTGAACAAGCTTTGCACTTGTTCATTTATTTAATCTTTTATATCGACGATAATGGAATAAGCACTCGTGTGCTTTTTTTACCTCTAGTTTCCCGTGTGTAGAAAGTAATAGGTTTTTAAAAAAGTAATTTCTCTACCTCTAGTTTTGTTCTTTTATATTGCTATTTCTGTTCATATCTGTTTGGCTGTGTGTTTTTGTTGGTTTATCTGTTTTGTTTTGTTTTGTTTTGTTTTGTACCAACTGGGAAAACTTGTCTTTACTTCCGAAAAAGAACGATAACATATGTGTTCATTTTTGTAAATTTTATGCTTTGGTTTAGAAAATAGTTTACTCGGCCTCTTGATTTAATCTTCAGGCACCCAAACTCTCTCCTTGACTAGACTAGTGTAAACCTTTCTTCATGTATTTTTAGAAATAAAATCATTGGGTCACTGCTCTGAAATCTTCGTGAAAAAGTTGATCCAGGCATATTTTGTCATTATCCAATTACAAGGGTTCATATCGGATATGTTCGTGTCATCTATTCTACCAGCCATGTGTAGCCTACTTTTCTGTGAAAATTAGGCAGGGTTTTATTTTATGTGCAAGATTTTCTGTTGGAATTAGCACAAGGCACCTCTGTTTACAGTCTTCTCCATAGGCGTTTGTTTCATGGAGTGGATTTAGTGCCAATGTTAACTTGGAAGGAAAAAGCCCCTCTGATCAGAGCAGAGAATCAAACCTGCACCCTCAGTTACCATCAGGTCATGATTCTGACGGTCTAACCACTAAGCTATCCCATTCCTTAATCTCTGCTTGTGTACGAGCAAAATGCGTCAGTGTTTCTGTTTTTAGCCTAGAGATTTTTAATGCCATTTAAGAAACACACACATACACATATCACACACACATCTCCATTTCACACACACACACACACACACACACACACACACACACACACACACACACACACACAGAGCTCCACACATCATACACACACACACACACACACAGAGCCACACAACACACACCACACACACACACACACACACACACACACACACACACACACACACACACACACACCACACACACACACACACACACACACACACACACACACAACACACACACTAAATGGCCAGACTAAAGAAAAAAAAAACAGCCAAAGCAGCAGTAAACAGCTACTACATCCCAGGTTTTAAACTACTTATAAAATGTGTGTGGCTGGAATGCTGCCAGAGCAGTATCACCTGATACTTATGTACTGTGTGACTGACTGACTGACTGACTGCAGCTGTTGGGGAAGGAAGGAAGGAAGGGAGGAAAAGACACAAGCAGAATGCTGGGTATGGGAGGTATTGAAAAAACTCCACCAATTAGCTCTCTCACCTGCCCCACAAAGTAACCACCATCCCGATACTCTCATCCACACACGGGCAACAAATGGCACACTGTCAGGAAGGAGTATATAACCCTACCTGTAGTTTCGTTAGTAGTCTCCCTTGGGGCAGCCATGTTCATCAACCCTAACAGTGTATACCCATGTCTAATTCATTATAATTATTATCACCCTTCGTATACCTATGTTTTGCTTTTTCCTTTTTTATACCTGTTATTCATTTACTGAAAATTATGTATACTTTTTGTTTCTCTGTAGCTCAAAAGAGTTCATGAAATAAGCCATTGTGAATTGTGAATTGCGAACTTGCAGTCTCTCAGAAACAATCAGTTTATAATAGACAATACTTTCTTTTCCTGAAAATGAGAACTATGAATTGCGAACTTGCATTGTAGTCTCTCAGAGGCAATCTGTTTAAAATTGAAAATGCTTTATTCTCCTAAAATGAGAGCTGTCAGTTGCAAACTTGCGTTGTAGACTCTCAGAGGCAATCAGTTTAAAATGAAAAAAGCTTTCTTCTCCTGAAAATGAGAACTGTGAATTGCGAACTTGTATCGTAGATTCTCAGAGGCAATCAGTTTAAAATGGAAAATACTGTCTTTCTCCTGAAAATGAGAACTGAATTGCGAAATTGCATTGAAGACTCTCAGAGGCAATCAGTTTCAAATGGAAAATACTTTCTTCTCCTGAAAATGATTCCTGTGAATTGCGAACTTGTATTGTAGTCTCACAGAGGCAATCAGTTTAAAATAGAAAATGCTTTATTCTCCCGAAAATGAGAGCTACAGAGGCTGTGAGGGGGAAGGGGGGGGGGGGGGCAGGTTGAAGAGCCGGTTTCAGTTGACAAGCTCTGCACTCTGGAAGATGAGTTCACAGCAGACAACTGTGATGTGTGGAAGACGAATTGCTGTCATCAAAAACTGTTCCCGGAGTTCATATATGAGGTTCCTGAGGTAATGATGAAAACACATTTTTAAAAAATCATTTCAATTTTTAAAAATTATTTCTTTCCTTGTTTCTTTCCTCGCTGCTTTTGTTTCCTTTTTCTTTTCCTTCCCTTTTTTCATCAGTTTTCTGTCATCCTGTCTCTCTATGTATATCTTTTTCCTTTCGTCTTCTTCTTCTTCTTCTTCTTCTTCTTCTTCTTCTTCTTCTTCTTCTTCTTCTTCTTCTTCTTCTTCTTCTTCTTCTTCTTCTTCGCAATTCTTCTTCTTCTTCTTCTTCTTCGCAATTCTTCTTCGCAATTCTTCTTCTTCGCAATTCTTCTCAATTCTTCGCAATTCTTCTTCTTCTTCTTCTCTTCTTCTTCTTCTTCTTCTTCTTCTTCTTCTTCGCATTCTTCTTCGCAATTTCTTCTTTCGCAATTCTTCTTCGCAAATCTTCTTCTTCGCAATTCTTCTTCTTCGCAATTCTTCTTCTTCTTTCACAGTTGGTAGACTAGTAGTAGTTGTTGTTGTAGAGGAAATAATGGTAGAAATAGCAAAAGTAGAAGTAGCAGCAGCAGCAACTGCAGTAGCAGCAGCAGCAGCAGCAGTAGAAGTAGCAGCAGCAGCAGCAGCAAGTAGTAGTAGTAGTAGTAGTAGTAGTAGTAGTAGTAGTAGTAGTAGTAGTAGTAGTAGTAGTAGTAGTAGTAGTAGTAGTAGTAGTAGGGGTGGTGGTGGTGGTGATGGTGGTGGTGACGGTCAATAGAAGAAAATGAAGAAAAATAGGAGTAACAGGAGAAGACCCGTCCACATTCAGTATTTGTAAGAATTGTTGAGTTTTTGAATGGCGGTGAAAATCATCAGGGAATCATGAAAGAACTCAGAAATCTTCATTGTTTACATTCATACTCATCTTTGAAACAGTGTCTACTTTTTGTACCCTCCCCCCCCTCCCCCACTACCAAAAAAAAAAGAGTGATAGAAGCTTTTCACTTGATTTCTTTCAACTCAAAATGAGACCAGAAGAAAAAAAAAAGAAAGTTACACTTACCAGTTTGTCAATTAATTATTCTGCTTACCTTCACTTTTATCTTGACCTATCTATATAGTATACCCTCAACAGTTGAGGCACCACTGAAGATTTTGCAACCAGCTTCCTTCACTCCTCTGTTATCTTACGAGGTAGTTTTAAAAAAGTGCTTTTCACTCTCTCTCCCACTCTCTTTATATTACTTACCACGACCCCACACTCCCATCTTTGTTGCTGCACTGCACGTATACACACACACACGTGATGAAAAGAAAAAAGCGAATGGAAGAAAAAAAGCAAAGCTGATGTCCTGCAGACCCGCTATGAAAAGATAAGCCCGGGACAGGGAAAGAAGTGACAGGTACATTGGAACTGACAAGGTAAGCCACCGTCTGTCAAAGCGGCTCTGCGCTGGGTGGCAGGGACAAGAAGCAGATAACATTCCAGAACCCGCACCACCCCTAAAACCACCACACGGCGGACAGATTTCTGCAACTGTAGTAGTATAGCAGCAGCAGCAGCAGCAGCAGTAGAAACAGTAATAGTAGTGCATCAGAAGTAGCAGTAGAAATAGTAGTAGCAGTGATAGTGGTGGTGGTGGTGGTGGTGGTGGTAGAAGTAGTAGTAGTAGAAGTAGTAGTAGTGTAGTAGTAGTAGTAGTTAGTAGTAGTATAGTAGTAGTTAGTAGTAGTAGTAGTAGTAGTAGTAGTAGTAGTAGTAGTAGTAGTAGTAGTAGTAGTAGTAGTAGTAGTAGTAGTAGTAGTAGTAGTAAAAGGCACAAACACACATACATATAAAACATATAGATAGATAGATAGATAGATAGATAGATAGATAGATAGATAGATAGATAGATAGATAGATAGATAGATAGATAGATAGATAGATAGATAGATAGATAGATAGATAGATAGATAGATAGATAGATAGATCGATCGATCGATAGATCGATCGATCGATCGATCGATAGACAGATAGATAGATAGACAGACAGACAGAAGATAATAGATAGATAATAGATAGATAGATAGATAGATAGATAGATAGATAGATAGATAGATAGATAGATAGATAGATAGATAGATAGATAGATAGATAGATAGATAGATAGATAGATAGATAGATAGATAGATAATGTGTGTGTATTATATATATAAACACATGTATTGAGATGTACTGGAGATGCTCTAATGGTGACTACAATGACAACGACGCTCCCCTCCACACCACCCTCTCACACAAGAGAGAGGGGGGAAGGGAGAGACGGAGAGAGGAGACAGACAGACAGTAAGAGAGAGAGGAAGAGAAAGATAGAGAAAAACAGGAGAGAGAGAGAGAGGAGAGACAGACAGACAGAGCGAGAGAGAGAGATAGACAACGAGAGAGAGAGATAGACAATGAGAGACAGACAGACAGACAGACAGACAGACAGACAGACAGACAGACAGACAGACAGAGACAGAGATGGTGAGAGGACTACGGACCAAAAGCAACTCTAGCAGCAAGAAAACCCATACATCCCCACTCTATTTGTTTGTAACACTCACAAACGTTTTTGGTCGGATCCTTGCCATCAACAGCAACAAGATTCTTCTAAGTATTGTGTATAACTGCATCTTCAATGAGGGAAAAACGTGAAAAAACTACAAGGATAATCAACAGAGAGCAAGTCAAACACACCACAAATCATCACTAATAAGACATGCGTGGCCAACCAACCACAACCATGACACTTTCATTCTCAAGGCAACAGGTGGTGCAGGTCACCAGGGATAATTATAATAACGATATCACTGCATTTCCCTGCTGCGTAGTAGGCTTTTTCGGGTTGTTGCCCAGCTGTGTTCTTTTCCTGTACAGTGGTGCTCTCTGAGAGGCAATCGGGCCACTAAGGGTGGAAGATACCTCTATCTCCCGGAGTGGAAGCTTTTTTAAAAATATATTTTATTATTATTATTATTATTATTATTATTATTATTATTATTATTATTATTATTAATTATTATTATTATATGTTATTGTTGTTGTTGTTTTGTTTATTTTATTTTTTTTTTTATTATTATTATTATTATTATTATTGTTCTTCTTCTTCTTATTATTATTATTGTTCTTTATTGTTATATCATTATCATTATTCTTTTATCTCGAGAATAATACAATAAACACTAATGTGCCTTTTTTTTTTACATCCAGTCCTCGCATGCATGTGTTTTTGTCAATGTTGTCATCCGTTCCCACTAGCAAACAATGGCCTACTTTAAAAAAAAAAAATTAAAAGCGGAACAAGGTTCAACGTGTATGTAAGATGTTCAGTGTGCATTCGCACATTGGATGTTGGTTTATAATCTCACCCGAAGGATTTGGGAGGGAGTTAAGTCAGCAGTGATGTTAACTCCAGGGTGAAAAAATTCCTTGAACGGGATTTGAACCCAGATGAGCAGATCACGAGGGCAATGCGCGATGCTCTAACCACTATGCTGTCCCTTACGTGGTTGGTGTGGGGGTAGGGAGTAGAAGGGGGGTGGGGGTGGTTGACAAAGATTGCACCGTGTGTGATGAGGTTCTCTGCAGAACACAGTGATGTGCAGAAAAGGAGCTAGTGTCAGCGAAACCTATGGGCTGTGGGTGAGGTGTGGGGAGCTGACTAATAGGAAAATAATTCATCGAAACAACAAAGTCTGTTCTTTTTCTCGGACTCTGGTTCTGTCTGCTGCTGTGATTGTTTGTGTTTGCGACTTTGTGTGTGTGTGTGTGTGTGTGTGTGTGTGTGTGTGTGTGTGTGTGTGTGTGTGTGTGTGTGTGTGTGTGTGTGTGTGTGTGTGTGTGTGTGTGTGTGTGTGTGTGTGTGTTGTGCGTGCGTGCGTGCGTGTGTGCGTGCGTGCGAGCGTATTGACAAATTGTATGTGCCAGAGTAACGGGGGCGAAGATTGGGCATCGAATTGCCATTCAAGGTTTATATTATCATCATCATCATCATCATCATACATCATCATCATCATCATCATCATCATCATCATCATCATCATCATCATCAACATCATCACCACCATCAACATCATCACATCGTCGTCGTCGTCGTTATTTTATGAATAACTTAATCTTCAAGAGAATATACCACGAATTATCCCGTAATCCTTAGAAGAATCTTGGAACCCTTAACCCTCGTTTCTGCACCTATCTCCACTCACTCTCCTCCACTCTGGCCCCTCTTCTTTCTCTGCTGGGATGTAAATATAATCACAATAACAACAACAACACAACAACAAGACAATCCTTTCTTTTCCTAATCCGAACTTCAGAAGCTGCTCACTGGTCCATTTCCAACGAAACAGGGACAGTCTGAAAGGAGCCACTTTGACTTCTTGACTTTTTGTTTGTTCTCGAGTAATTGTTCTAATATTCAGTTACATGGTGCATTTGTGTTGTTCAGTTACGATTCTGTTTATTGCTGTTATGTAAAATCCTCCATATCCCTAAAGGGATGACAGGAAATAAAGAATTTGAAATTTGGGGGGCAATTAGGAAATGATGTGATTTAAACTCTCTCATACCACCAACATCACCTTCTTTTCCTTCACTGTGACCAAAACACAAACCAAAGAAAGAACCAAAAACAAGTCAGTCTTACATTCTGCTCTGTTCTCTACAAAGAAAGATACCCCCCCCCCCCCAACAAGGAGGAGATAAGCAACAGGAAGACTGGAACTGACAAGGGAAGCCCCCTTCTGTCAAACTGGCGGCGTGCCGGACACGGCTGACAATCACCAGGCAGTTCTTTCAGATCCGGCATTTGGCACTGGCCCTGAACTGATAGCAGCAGGAGGAGAGGTCTGTCTGTCTGTCAGACAGGGGTGGCTTTTTACATCAGCTCCAGCCACTCTCACGACCTCTGGTTTCACTTTGCCTCATATCAGTGAAGGATTTTTCAGTGAGAGATAAGCCCACGTCACATATCAAGACTTTGTGGCGTCACTTGTTTGCAGTCTTGCACATCCTGGTGTATTAGGACTCTTTAGATTAATTATCATTGCATTCCTTACAAATCAGGTGTGTCTGTTGTTCCGCTTGAATCTGATGGCCTCGTCTTGGCTGTAAAGGGCATAGTTGCGTTAAAGGATATGCATTGATTATGTAATGAAGAGCGTCTTTTAATGTTCACTGGGGTGTGGGGTTGCAAAAGAAAAGAGTTGTACTTCGTGCTTCAATATCAGGATTAAAGGATAAGTCTCACACCAATCATTAACTAGAAAGAGAGAGCTAAGTATAAAGTGTTATGATTTTGGAGACTACTCATCTTCCTGTGCTGACAATATGGCTTTTGCTTACGAAATAAGAATACCCCCAAAAAGAAAGCTAGAACAGGAAGGAAAGGGATAATTGCAGAATTAGCATGGGTTGCATGGGTAGAGCTACTATGCACACAAGCTTCACATCTAAAACAAAAAAAAGAGACTTTAACTTTTATTTTAATCGTCACCTGCCCGTCAGCTTGTTTGTTGTCTCTAAGCTTTTCTTGTCCTGTTAGTACTTTGTATTGCTTTTCCTTTGATATACAATACATATATATATACATAATTATATTATGTATATATATATATATATATATAATATATATATATATATATATATATATATATAATATATTATGTATATATAAACATATATATATATATTGTGTGTAGAAAAATGTGTGTGTGTGTGTGTACATCAATTATTGTCTGTTCCTACCTAAATCTTGGGTCCTCATGATTAACAAGTGTCAGAAAACTGTTGACTCATGAAACACAATAGATGGTACATTTGGGCTAGAACAAACACAAATATGAGGCAAAAGTGCACGTTTACTTAAAAAAAACAAAAAACCAACAAAATGCATGTTTATCAACAAGGGATAACACAAAAATGCAGACACCAACCAGTCAAATGAATATACTGTCACAAACAAGAAAACAGTTTGGGAAAGAGAACCGCATTAAAGAAACTTTTACTAAGCTAATTTATGAAAGTTAGACATATATTATTATTATAATAACGATAATAACGATAATAATAATAATAATAATAATAATAATAATAATAATAATAATAATAATAATAATAATAATATAATAATAATAATGATAATAACGATAATAACGATAATAATAATGATATGATGATGATGATGATGATGATGATGATGATGATGATGATGATGAGATGATGATATGATGTGATGATGATGATAATAATAATAATAATAAATAATAATAATAATAATAATAATAATAATAATAATAATAATAATAATAATATAATAATAATAATAATAATAATAATAATAATGATAATAACGATAATAACGATAATAATAATAATAATATAATAATAATAATAATAATAATAATAATAATAATAATAATAATAATAATAATAATAATAATAATAATAATAATAATAATATATGATGATGATGAATGATGATGAGATGATGATGATGATGATGATGATGATGATGATGATGATGATGATGATGATAATAATAATAATAATAATAATAATAATAATAATAATAATAATAATAATAATAATAAAGTAGCCTGTATTTTATTCCACTGAACACTTAATCAACGTATGACTAGTTACTTCACTCATCACATGCTTAACTTAACAACAGCCAGATAGACTACATTTTACATTTACATTCACATTTTACACCACTATAAGTCACGGCTGCGTGAAATTTGGGATGCTCTCCTCGGGAAGAGCTCGTCGCCACAAGAGCAGTGCCACCCATTTTTTTTTTCGTTTCTTTTCCCAACTGTAACTGTGTTTGTTTTCCTACCAGAGTGGCTTTTTTCTACAGAATATTTGCCAGGGACAACTTTTTGGTGCCGTGAATTCTTTTACGCGTGCTCAATAATTATGTTTAATACACGGACCTCGCTTTATCAGTCTCATCCGAAAGACTAGCACCCAGACCACCACTCATGGTCTAATGGGTGGGAGGAAGTTTCGGGAAGAAAAGGCAAGAGAACTGACCAAGAAAGCAAAGAACAGACAGGGAGGATGTGACAGGAAGTAAAGGAACAAGGCAGAAAGAAAGAAAGAAAGAAAGAAAGAAAGAAAGAAAGAAAGAAAGAAAGAAAGAAAGAAAGAGAGGGATAGAAAAGAGGAAATTTTGGGCTCACAATTTTCAAGAAGGTGCTATTTATACTCATAGGCCCCAAGCATTCACATTGGGGGAAATGACAAGTCTCAAAAAAGCCACCTAGAGAACTCCAACAATTATGGAATGATCTTGTTTCCATTAAAGATCTAGCCCTCTCTGTTAAATATGCACATTTCTGTTTTCACTACGAAAACAAAACAAAAAAATAACAATTCAGGCCAAAAAAAAAAGGGCAGAAGTTTTGCAGATCCCCCCTTACCGAAAAAGATGACCTCAACAACAAGGAAAAGGGAGATAAGTGACAACAGATAGACAGGAACTGACAAGAGAAGCCACTCTCCTGTCAAAAGCGTTGTGTGCTGAGCGCCCCTGACAAGCACCAGATGGCGCCTCAGATCCGGCATGGCTGCCTGCAGATCCGACAGCAGGAGGGATAGGAGGGCTGGCTGTCAGACAGCCAGCCTGGTGGCTGCTGAAATAAATAATTGGCCCTGACCCAGCTCCGCTCTTCATTCACTCATGTTTGCGTCATGTCAGTGAGTGTCAGAGATCAGCAGAACATCAAAGCCTTGGCTGGCTAAACAACTTGCTGTGCGTTTTGTTCTGTTCGTTCGAGCCACACACAGCCAGGAAGGATCAGGTCATTTTTTAGATGATAATGATGACTTTGTGTGTTTCCTGCTGGCCCAGCGGGGTTGGTCATACCGTACTCTCTTTTCGTGTCTGTAGAGTCCCAGGGCACAGGGTGCGCACACAAAATTTTAGCCATAAATTGCAGTTGTTTACTTTACTTTTTAAATGATGAGAGAGAGAGAGAGAGAGAGAGAGAGAGAGAGAGAGAGAGAGAGAGAGAGAGAGAGAGACAGAGACAGAGACAGAGACAGAGACAGAGACAGAGACAGACAGACAGACAGACAGAACAGACAGACAGAGAAAAATGGAACTGAATAGATTTTATTCAAAACGGGTTATGACATAAGCAAAATTAATTTGCTTTTTTACAACCAGCCTTGGTGTGGAAAAGAACTAAAAAATCCTACAGAGAGAGAGAGAGAGAGAGAGAGAGAGAGAGAGAGAGAGAGAGAGAGAGAGAGAGAGAGAGAGAGAGAGAGAGAGAGAGAGAGAGAGAGGAGAGAGGGTGTCAGCACAAATGGCGGTGAAAGTGCAAGGATGCTTTGTACCTTTGTGTGTTAATTTTACAGATAAATAAACACCACATAATAGCCTGGAGAATATTACATGGTTAAAAAACATGACCATTTATCATCATTAACGAATAATATAGATGAGTCGAGGTGACATTGGTTCAGTATATATCATCATCATTGCCTAAACATAGTGACAGAAGAAGCTTTTTACTGGTTCATTTCTAGTAAAACACGGGTCTGAAAGTGACCACTTTGACCAGTAAATGATAAAGAAAGGCAAAAGTGTTCCATAACCTATATGTGGTAGTAGGGGAGCCAGGTGTCAGAGACCTCAGCTTCTCTAGGGGCCAGCATATTGAGGGTGGCGCCCACCTCCTCTCCCTCGCTGCTTTACCTTCCCTGACCCTAAACAGGGCAGGTACCCATTTGCAGATGGGTGAACTGGGGACTGTATTGAAGCCAAGGCGCGCAAATGGTTACCCATTCCACTTGATAACCCCGCTCGATGCTGCTTAACCTTGGCTTGGGGAAAGTGCGTTCTCTGCCCATGGAGCTATCCCGTCCCCTTGACCAGTATAGCGATGAGAAAACTACACTATTTTGAATGCACTTTTATCTCTCTTACCATGGGTACGTTAACCCCTTTGGAATTAAAAAGCATACCCCCCCCCCCCCAAAAAAAAAAAAAAAAAAGAAAGAACAAGAAAAAAAAAAACATAGTGGACAGAGAGGGGAAAGCCAGGCCACTGTCCTGCAACCCTCTCTCAAGAAAGATGATTCTACAAAGGAAAGATACATGACAGAGAGACTAGAACTGATAAGAAAAGCTACTTTATGTCAAACCTGTTGCGTATTGAGTGTCACTGACAAATACCAGGCCGTATCAAAGATCCAGCACTGGTGCTATACAGACAGCAAGAGGTGGGTCTGCTGGGTTGACTTTAGGGGCCTCAGACAAAACCACTGTCACTGATTGTATCAAAGGGTGGTTTACAAAGGGATCAGCCAGCTTAGAAGATGCAGCAGTTGGTTTTCACTCCTACACAAAGTGTTATACAACACTGCAGATGACTGCTTGCTTTTTTTTTTTTAACTCCACATGAATAAATGGGATGGTCGTGTCTTTTTTTGTATCGAAACCTGAAGCACATTGTATTTGACAGTTGTGGTAAAAGTAAGGTGATAATAATGATGCATCTTATTAATATAAAAAACAACGTTTTTTGAGGCACAAGAGTGTTTTGTGTTCATATGCTGGGTAAATGACTAGATTTACAACAGACAGCTTCAAGCAGAAAGAAAGAATTATAGTTATATGCTTACACATATTTTATCCAGTGTGAATTACCCCTTGTGAAATGCATCTGAGGGGTTCATGGTTAGAAAGTGTAAATAAAGAGGAAGAGAGACAGTAAAGATGCATGCAAAGAAAATGCTACATAATTATCCAAGTTACAGGTGATTCAATGTCTTTCATAAAATTGATAAGGGACCTACCTAATCAGGTCATGTTTCATGCAACCTTCCATTTGACAAACTAATTTCTTCATACCCGATAATTATAAAACTCATTAATGCCTAAGATTCATGTTTATTCCACAACAAACATACAGTGCCCACAAATAACTGTCAATTATAACAAAGCACTGTAGACTATGATTTGTGCATACCACCCTCAGTCAACCAAACAGGATAACCATTTATTTTCGAAGTGCTTGTTGGTTTTGTGAGATGCGTACTGGGTTATCTTTGAAATGGTTCTTGCAATTAAGAGGGTTAAGAATATAGCTACCCTTATATTTCCAAGGATGAAGTGTAACTGATAACATGGAAGATTCCCTCAAAAATCAAACCCTGGTGTGTAGTCATTAAAGGAAACATAAGTGGGTTGGATATAATACCCGCTTTCCTTGTTGTCCCACCTTGCCCTCTTTGTGAACTTCCATGTAGTTACTTTAGATGTCGCCTTCCTACAGCTACTGTGCTCGATGACAGAAATCAAACACAAAACGATTGCAGAGCATCAGGTTTACAATAGGCCAGAAGTCGCTGGAAAGCAGCACTGGATAGGTCCAGTGCCAGATGAAAATGTTAGTAATCATATCATTTCTTTGCATCCATCTCAAGTTAGAAGCTCAGTACTGAAGTCTGTGGTACAGAGGTCGGCTGAACTATAAGCAACATGAATTTTTAAAAAAACTTGCAATTAACATCTGTTGTGCAGATGCCTTGCCCCCCCCCCCCCCCCCCCCCCCCCAACACAGCAAATTTGAAAATATTTTCAGAACCCTTGGGGGGGGGGGGGGGGGAAACGATTTTCAAGAAACTGCAGCATTTTGACAGAAACTCAAAAAATTCTCTAATAAGCAAACTCTGAAAAAAAAACAGATTCAAACCAAAGATCCATCCATGAAGTCGGAAGGCGGATACCTTAAAGGGTGGCAGACACGGGGGCATACACAAAGAAAAATCTTGCCCTTGGTGAACACTGGAGCTGTGCCTGTGGAACGAAAAAAAACCAAACAGAACCAACAACAAAAAATCCAAAAATTCTTCCTTTTTTTTCTAAATGGGTGCACTTATCTTTAGATAACCCAAACGAACTGCTATATTAGGAATGTCAAGAGAGAGAGAGAGAGAGAGAGAGAGAGAGAGAGAGAGAGAAGAGAGAGAGAGAGAGAGAGAGAGAGAGAGAGTGTGTGTGTGTGTGTGTGTGTGTGTGTGTGTGTGTTGTGCGCGCGCGCGCGCGCGCGAAGCAAGCGCGCAAGCGCGCGTATGTATGTCTGACTGTCTGGCTGTCAGTCATTCTGGCTGGCTGGCTGTCATTCTGGCTGCCTGGCTGTCTGTCTTCTGTCTGGCTGTCTGGCTGTCATTCTGGCTGTCTGTCTTTCTGGCTGGCTGCTGTCTGTCATTCTGGCTGGGCTGTCTGCTGTCTTTCTGGCTGGCTGGCTGGCTTCTTCTGGCTGGCTGCTGTCTCTCTGGCTGGCTGGCTGTTTCAAGACACACAACATCCCCTAAATTCCTGAATTCTATCATAACAAACAAAGCATGACAGACAGGCGTAACTTCATTCACCCTGAGCACTCTTCCCCTACAAATGCCTTTCTCTCCTAATGCAGTCTCCATAGTGCTACGCCTGTGTTGGATTAAGCACAGGTTTGTTTTCTTCCAGCCCCTGTGATTATCTCAATACAGGTAATAGCTACAGATGTGCTGCATCCACCCTCCACCCCCATCCCACCCCCCACCCCATACCCCCCCCACACACACACACACACACACACACACACACACACACACACACACACACACACACACCACACACACACACACACATTGCATAACTCTGTCACAGGCTTGTTTTGACACGCCAAATTGTTTCCAGGGGGGAGATGATCTTTTTGGCGCCTCTCACCCCAGCCAGCTAAACGTCTTCCTTACATCTTCACACTTTGCCTAAGACAGCAGAGAGAGTCACACAGCAGGGAATGCTTTGCCTCGTCAGATCTGATGTAAGATTTTGAATTTATCTATGCCATTTTAATTATCACCCTGTATAGTGGTGTGTGTGTGTGTGTGGTGTGTGTGTGTGTGTGTGTGTGTGTGTGTGTGTGTGTGTGTGTGTGTGTGTGTGCGGTGTGGTGTGTGTTTGTGTGTGTGTGTGTGTGTGTGTGTGTGTGTGTGGTGTGTGTGTGTGTGTGTGTGTGTGTGTGTTGTGTGTGTGTGTTGTGTTTTTTTCTTCAGTTTAATGTCCTTCCACTAAATATTTATATCAGAGACACAGCATTGTGTGTGTCTGTGTCTGTGTCTGTGTGTAAATGTGTATGTTCTGTCTGTCTTTTTGTCTCAATGTCTTTCTGTCTGTCTGTCTGTAACATTTGCCCAACATTATGTACATGTAGGCACTTTGAGGTAAGTGCATAAATATAATTATACATTCCAGCATAACAAAAGAATGCATGACACACAGAATCACTTCAACCACTATAATCGTTCACCTTCCAATGCCATTTCTAAGAACCCAATATCCACAACTGTATAATGTATATGCCTGTCTTAGATTTAAGCACCATTTGTTTTCTTAGCCCTGTGATTCCCACATCACAAGAAATGAGCAGTTAGCTGCACCTTCACTCACCTACCATTGCATAATTCCATCACAGCCTGTATCTTGGCAAGGTAAATAATTTTGGGATAAAGATATGTGTTGTGTTGTTGTTGTTGTTGTGCGTTATCCAGCATAACACTCTGGGGGTGACCCAGAAGGTGACTCTGACTCACTCATCCCACCTAGGAATCACTGTGAGATTGAAATTCTGCACTGAATGAGAAGTTTGTATATATGACTGTTTTCAAGAACCTCCCCATATAGGCAGTCATACTCCGACTTCAGAGAATATTTTTTTCTCTTTTAAAGGAGAGAGCTGGTTGTTATGTTAAGAGCTTGTCATGGCTGAAGGCAATCTCAACACAACATTTTACATCATAACCAATTTTAGTGTAGGCCTTGGCAATTGGCTGACATCCCTAACTGACACAGTTTTTGACCTGGGCCACGGATAAAGATATTTTCTTTTGTTTGGCACCTCTCTGGTACAGCCATCTAAACCTCTTCCTGACATCTTCACACTTGTCTAAGACATAATAGAGTGTTTAACGCAATAGGGAATGTTTTACATCCTCAGCTCTGGTGAAGGCTAGAGCTTCATTTCTGTAATTCTCTTTCCAACACTGCAGCGTTTGTTTTGCTTTTGTCTTTTGATTGTTTGAAGCCCCCAAAGGCTTTACTTTAATCTGAGAGATTGCTTTGTGAAAAAAGAACACATAAAATGTGTCTAGACAATGCTGAATACAATAACCAGAAACACAATTTTTATTTCTAGTCAAGACAAAATGATAAATTAAAGGGGGGGGAGTAGGTGAATAATTGGGTAGAATGAAACAGGGGGGTGGGGTGGGGAGAGACACAGATAGACAGGCAGGCAGGCAGACAGGCAGACAGGCAGGCAGACAGACAGACAGATAGATACAGACAGACAGACAGACAGACAGGCAGACAGGCAGGCAGACACAGAGATAATCAGATTTAAAAGGTATTTTTGTCTATGAGTTCAACATGGCCTAGAGCAAGATTTTATGTTATTTTCATAAACAAGACAAATTTGTTAAAGGACTGCTCTGCCCCAGATGTGTATGATTGTGTGTGTGTGTGTGTGTGTGTTGTGTGTGTGTGTGTGTGTGTGGGTGTGTGTGTGTGTGCATGTGCCAAGGCACATGAGTGTGTGCATTTGTGTGTTTGTGTGTCTGTCTGTCTCTGTGTGTCTGTATCTGTCTGTCTGATTATTTGTCTGTCTGTCGCTCTGTCTGTCTGTCTGTCTGTCTGGGTACATGTGCGTGACTGCATATCAATGTCAGTCAGTGCACACATACATTGAACCATAACAAACAACCCATGACAGCAGACATTACTCCATTCAGCCTCAGTCCATCTGGATACCTATCCTTG
>CM060325.1:12346587-12351587 GCA_030674155.1 Stramonita haemastoma | reverse complement strand
TAATGTGTGTGTGTGTGTGTGTGTGTGTATGTGTGTGTGTGTGTGTGTGTCTGTGTGTGTGTGTGACCACATTCGACCCATTTAAGTTTATATTCAGCCTTGTCCTCTGTGTGCAAATTCGAGCAAGGACACAACGCTCATAGACCACATCATATACTCCACTGCTGGTGAGTAGTAAGTACTTATAAAACTTGGATAAGACTGTATCCAGCTGTCACGTGGCACAGATGTATGTATGTATGTATGTATGTATGTATGTATGTATGTATGTATGTATGTATGTATGTATGTATGTATGTATGTATGTATGTATGTATGTATGTGTGTGTGTTTGTATGTATGTATGTATGTATGTATGTATGTATGTATGTATGTATGTATGTATGTATGTATGTATGTATGTATGTATGTATGTATGTATGAATGCAAGTATGTATGTATGTATGTATGTATGTATGTATGTATGTATATATATATATGTATGTATGTATGTATGTATGTATGTATGTATGTATGTATGTATGTATGTATGTATGTATGTATGCGTGTATGCATGTATGTATGTATTTATGTATTATGTATTTATGCGTGTATGCATGTATGTATGTATGTATGTATGTATGTATGTATGTATGTATGTATGTATGTATGTATGTATGTATGTATGTATGTATGTATGTATGTATGTATGTATGCATGTATGCATGTATGTATGTATGTGTGTGTGTATGTATGTATGTATGTATGTATGTATGTATGTATGTATGTATGTATGTATGTATGTATGTATGTATGTATGTATGTATGTATGTATGTATGTATGTATGCATGTAAATGTATAAATGAAGTTTTTGATAGGTGGGGTAGGTCTGTAAGGAAGAAAAAGCTGATGACAAAGCAAATCAGACTGAACAAGATGTGTCATCTTCATAACCTCTCCACCTTTCTCCTCACCCATCTTCACATACAGCAGCCATAAAAATGATAACATAGCAACTAAATAGCTATACTATTCATTGATGGCATTTGAAAGTTGTTATTTTGTCTGGTGTGCATTGGTTTTGGAGTTTATTATTCTAACAACCTTGAAGAATTTCATAACATCAACCTTGTGACTGAAAACAAACAAGCAAACATAAAAAGAAAATCTCTCTCTCTCTCTCTCTCTCTCTCTCTCTCTCTCTCTCTCTCTCTCTCTCTCTCTCTCTCTCTCTCTCTCCCTCTCTCTCTCTCTCTCTCTCTCTCTCTCTCTCTCTCTCCTCTCTCTCTCTCTCTCTCTCTGTCTGTCTGTCTGTCTGTCTGTCTGTGCGTGGGTGGGTGGGTGGGTGGGTGGGTGGGTGGGTGCACATGTGTTTGTGTAGGTGCCTGCATGCATGTGTATGCATGCGTGGTTGCCTCTATGTGTGTTCAATTTCTTTTAACGTCTATGTGTGTGTGCTTGTGTGCGTGCGTGCGTGCGTGTGTGTGTGTGCGTGTGCACACGCGCGCGCACACGTGCCTCTGTGTATGTGTGTTTATGTGTGTGTCTCTGTGTGTGTATGTGTGTCAAAGTCATTTTTTAAAAATTTCCAGATTATTCATTGAATAAGCATTGATTTGCTTTTTTTCATCAAGCTATCTTTCCAGGGAAAAAAGAGAAAAATAACATTTCACCAATATTGTCTAACTTACATGATCCAACAGCCTCAAAATTAAGATATGCATGCATTTGTATGTGCGTGTGGTTTATTCAACTTACTTCACACTGACAACCATTCCTTAATTACTGATTCTTTCCCAAATAGCTGTCTTACATGCAAAAGCCAGAAACATCTGGTATTTCCATTCTGAGCAATTCACTATAATCAGCCCCTCCCCCTTTCTGCTCCATTCCATCACTCTTTCAAAGAAATACGTGCACCACTGGATGTATGGGAGTCAGAGGAGACTAGCCTATACCACATGTGTCCCTGGTATGCAAGTAATTACCACAAGTCGTTGACTCCTGGATGTGCATGAATGCAAACCACTTGTACCGCTAGGCCTTTGATGTTGTAGGCTGGGCTCTTTGAAACTCACTCCCTGGCCCTCACAGCACTGGGTGTTTGGGTTGTATTGGGCCGGTCTGGGTCCTGGCTGTCTGACAGACCCCCTCCTGCCTTTAGTTCCGTTCAGTGTCAGATCTGAACCGACATCTGGAACTTGTCAATTATGCCCCAGCACACAGATGCTTTGACAGAGAGTGGCTTCCCTTGTCAGTTCCAGTCCAGCTGTCACTTATCTCCCCTTGTTAGCGTTGTGTTTCTGTAGAGGGTTTGAAGTATATTAGGCTGGCTGTTTAATTTCTGTTCTTTTTTCTTCTTTCTTTTTTGAAGGATGGGAGTAGTTATGGAGAGAATGGAGGAGTGATATGGAAAGGAGTGAGGAGAAAGCTTTTGTTTCCAGTTAATTTCATAATTGTTAAAATGGACTGGGGCATCCCCTTTTTGTGTCATTGTAATTCCTTTAGAAATGAACTAGTGAATGGTTTCTCTCACAGTTATCAGTGGGGATTTGAAGAAAGGAGGGGGGGAGGGGGGGAGGCTAACACAGGACAGAGAAAATGAGTGCATAGACAGTGATGGGAATTCAGGAAATGCTGTTAAAATTCTCAGGTGATTTTTGATACAATTATAAAATATCTGGGGTCAAGGATAGAAGGTCACGCTTGAGCAGGGTCTGTTTTGTGACCCGTTTTTTTCTAGCGATGATGGGCATCTGTGAAAGGCAAGTTTAGGACACTTTTTTTCAATTTGAACCACTGCACTAATGATGTGAGTCACCTAATGAAGATTTGGACCAAACCAGCCACCATGGCACAGTGGTTAGTGCTTTGGATTTTGAACTGGAAGGTCACGGGTTCGAATCCCATAAGAGTTATAGGGATTTTTCAGACTCCAGCCAGCTTCTACTCAGAGTTAGTGTGCTATGGGCTCAGTGGGAAGACTGTGACCACACAGTCAAGCTTCATCCACTTTTCTAAAGCGAGTTTGAGAGTGTTACTCAAATTAACTGACCAACACTGCAAGTGTCTGTATCTCTCGGGCCTGGGATTATATTATGATATTAAGCATAGAGTGCAACCCTGTCAAGGTCTCAAGGCATATGCACTTCCACAGCAGCATCATTACCTCATCCTCATCATCATTGATCATCATGTAATTAAAAAAAAAAATCCTCTGATTCAGTGGTTCCAGTTGTTTGATGTTCTGGTCCCATGGTGACGCCAGATTTGGTTTGCCCATACACTTATGTACCTGTGGTGGGTTTGTATCAAAGCCTTTACCAGATGGTATATGCGGTAGAACCCTTAAGTTCTGTGCCACTGAGCTTGCAAGTGTCTTTCAGCACCTGTTCCAGACCTCGCTGGACACTTGCCAGATACCAGTTATTTGGAAAACTTCCAATGTTATACCTCTTCCAAAGAAACCCAATCCTACTCGGCCTAATGATTTCAGACCTGTAGCTCTCACATCACTGGTGATGAAAACATTAGAAAAGATCATAAAATCTCTCATTCTTTCTGTTACAGAGAAAAACCTTGACCCATTACAATTTGCGTACAGACCCAGAAGGGGTGTCGAAGATGCCAAATTATTCATTTTGAACAAGCTGTACAATCACTTGGAAACACCTGATTCTCATGCCAGAATATTGTTTGCTGACTTTAGCTCAGCTTTCAATACAATGCAGCCTCATATTCTGGTTAACAAAATACTTTCAATATTTGATGTAGACAATCAACTTATACGTTGGCTGATTGAATTTTTAACTGACAGGCCACAGCGTGTTTTTGCCAACAAAATACCTTCATCAGTTAGATATACCTACACTGGTTCCCCACAGGGCTGCGTCATCTCGCCACTTCTTTACATTCTATACACAGATGATTGTAGAAGCAGCCATGAAAACTCATTTCTGGTAAAATTTGCGGACGACAGTGCTCTTCTGTCTCTCTTATCTGGATCAGTCCTAGACCACGGTCCAGCCCTTACCGAGTTCGTAGATTGGTGTGATGAGGCCTATCTGGAGCTAAATGTTTCTAAAACTAAAGACCTTCCTATTGATTTCAGAAGATCGGAGCACACTTCTGAGAATACCATCATCCATAGTGAAGAAGTTGAAAACGTTTTGAAATACAAATATCTGGGAACTGTTTTTGACCACAAGCTAAATTGGGATGCTAACACTGACGCCATTGTCAAAAAGGGGCAACAACGTGTGTATTTTCTGAGGAAGCTTAACTCATTTTTTGTCGACAAAAAGATTCTTTCTTTGTTCTACAAGTCTTATATAGAGAGCGTTTTGAGTTTTGCTTTCATTTGCTGGTACAATAATCTTAGCATTAAGAACAAGAATGGTCTTCAGAGAATTGTGAAAATCTGCTCTAAAATTATCGGAGAAGAACAAAGAGACCTCAGGTCGTTTTGTAATCAACAGCTTGTACGTAAAGCAAGAGCCATTTTGGCCGATTCCTCCCACGCTCTGTTTCAGAATTTCAATTGTTGCCTTCAGGACGTCGTTTTCAATGCCATAACAGCAAAACAAACAGAAAAAGGAATTCCTTTGTGCCAGTAGCTATCCGAGTTCTAAACTCACATAACACTGACTGAGGTTGTTTGTTTTTTGTTTTTGTTTGTTTGTTTGCTCTTTGTGTGTGTGTGTGTGTGTGTGTGTGTGTGTGTGTGTGTGTGTGTGTGTGTGTGTGTGTGTGTGTGTGTGTGTGTGTGTGTGTGTGTGTGTGTGTGTGTGTGTGTAAGCTTCTCTGAATTACTTACCTGCCACTGTTATGTATGTAGCCAATTCATACAGGGGTGCACATACATGCATATGTACCCATAAAATGAGTATGTCTTATTTTTGGCTTTGTTGATTTTCTTTGCATTGCTTGTAAATTCACATGTCTTTTTACCATTATGTGCGTGTGTGGGGGGGGGGGGGGACGGGTGGGTGTGGATGGTGTGTATGGATAGGGGGGGTGG
>CM060325.1:12331587-12341587 GCA_030674155.1 Stramonita haemastoma | reverse complement strand
AAAGGCAGAAACAGAGTGTGTCATGAAATAAGTCATCTGGACACAACTATTAATGTACAAAAAGGGAGGAAACGTTTGTATGGAAAGAACTCCTGGTTTTGTTATATTAGGACAACAGTACTGAAACCATAGAAACCATACATCTGATTATCTTCGTAAATACAGTATAAACTAAGAGTTCTCTCTCTCTAAAGAAACACAGGTCTCACAAACTCTCCTTCATTTAGTCGGGACCATGACAGCATCATGGAAATGCCTGCTTCCCAAGCATGCAAACAATTATCCACTCTTACATGTGCATGACAGCAAACAAGCTGTACGCCTATAACTGTGATGATGCGAGCTGGCTTCATTAAAACTCACTCACTGGCTTGCAAGCCCAAACAGCTGCATTGGAGGCTGGCTGTCAGACCTCTGGCTGTCAGCTCATTGGCAGAGTGGCTCTGAAATGTCATCTGGTGTTTGTTAATGATGTGCACTGCACAACAGCTGGGACAGAGAGTGGCTTTTCTTGTCAGCTCCAGTGCATCTGTCACTTATCTCCCCCTTTTAGGGCTAGCTTTCTATAAATCTGGTTATAACTAGATATTTGTTGTTATATGGTGATGATGGCGAGAGAATGTGAAGAGAGGAGCCAAAAGGGATGGTTTTATATCACATGGTTTACTGATGATAATGTGATTATTAGTGGTGAAATAATTGGAGTATCCCTTTAAAGCAGTTTTCATTTATTGCAAACGATCTGTGTGTTGGACAGCCTAGTATCTGTAGCATTGAGCTCACAATCTGAGGGAACGGATATGGGCCACCACCAAGAGATTTTTCCCAGGGGGTAACATCAGTGCCAACTTCACTTCCCCGATAGTCCCTCAAATAAAAAGAGTATACACTGAGGTTCTGTGTCCGAAGACATACAGGATATATTGCTTCCATGCTAACATTTGCTCAGAGAAGAGTAGGACATTGCATTCCGATAGTAAGGTAGTAACGGATGATAACATTTTCATAATTCATGCATACTGGTTACATGTGTTTTGACATCATCATGAAGTTGGAATGTGGTTACCCTAATGGTGGGCAAACGGTTGCATACTAAAATCTAACCATTGGCGAACCTCGAAGCTCCAGCCAAGGAGGAGGAGGGTGGGAATGAAATTGAAACAAACCAGTCCTCAGGTTATGCAATCATCACTTGTAAGAAATTTTAAAAAATAAAAACCAAACAAAATAACGCCCCGGAAGGTGGAAAGCAGCAACCTAAATAATGGGAGGAGGGGGGGGGGGGGGGGGGAACAGTCGCATACGCAAAAATCTTATTGATCGGAGCTCTAGCCAAAGAACAAAAAAATGAAACCTTAAATAATTTTTTTTTTTCCCCCTTTATTTAAGATTTTTTTTTGGCTCTCTGGCTAGAGCTCCGGTCAATAAGATTTTTGCATATGCGACCGTTTACCCTCCACCTCCCCCCCACACACACTATTTAGGTAGCCGCTTTCCACTTTCTGGGACGTTATTTTGTTTGGTTTAATTTTGGGTTTTTTTTGTTTGTTTTAATTTCTTACGAGTGATGATTGCAAAACCTGAGAATTTTTGACGGTGTTATTGTTGTATTTTGCTTTGTTTGATGGGTGAGTATGCTTTGTTTTGTTTTGGTTTGTTTAATGTCAGGTTTGCTTTTGTCTTGCTTTTTTGTTTTGTTTTCGGGGGGTGGGGGTGGTGTTTACATTATTTTATTTTTTTGGTTTTGTTTGTTGTTGTTTTGTTTTTTGCTTTCCTTTGTTGCTTTCCTTTGTTGATGTTTGTTTTTCATTTCTTTCAACTTTGATATAACAAAGGTTTATTCTGTTATGTTACTAAGTTACAGAATAAGTCCTACTTAAATGTGTGGGAATGGCACTAACAGTCATACAAAGTAGACAATTATTTAACTGTCAACGAAAACAAGGAAAAGGTGAGGAAGACAGAGAGACACATACACACAAAATCATATCTGAATCACAAAAATAAATAGCAAGATGAAAGATTGAGACAGACAAATGGGGGGTCAGACAAAGAAGAAAACAAAGACAAAGAGAAAAGGGGATGGAGAAGATGGGGAGGAGGAGGGCAGGCTTGCAGGGGGCTAGGCAACTTTCATAACACGGTTTTGTCCAAAAGCGGTCGGTCGGTGTCTCTGGTTTTCCTCTCTCAGTCATTGGCTGATCTGTGCTGAAGTGGAGAGATGGAGATAGATGGTAGAAAGGAGAGAAGGTGGGTGAGGTTAAAAAAGTCACTGGGAGGAAAGAGAGAGATGACCTGACTGTCTTTTTCTTCTTCTTCATTCACAAAATTATTAGAGGCAGACAGACAAAGCAACTTTCTAACAAAAATACTACATACAGACATAGAGGAGGCAAGAAATGGTACTGAACAAGTCATTGCCCAATTTGGACTATTGTGGCAAAAGAAAGGTTTTTTGCATCTGTGTTCTCAGCATGAAAAGTTAGGGGTTAAGAACAAAAAGTTATTGGCAAAATCGTATGACACTGTTTTCCTTCTTCCTTCATCTTCACCTATCCCGTACTCCCGCAGACCGTGGGGGCACCAATGAAGATTTGGCAACCAGCTTCCTCCACTCCCCGCGATCCTTTGCTTTCCGTAGCAAATCGTTCCTCCCGGGGCCAGTCCACTCTCTGATGTTGTCTTCCCCCCAAAATCTTATTTTTATCTCAAATACACAGGCGTGCGTTATGAAGTCAAAATACTCAGCAGAGGCTTTTTGAAAATCTTCATCTTTACCATTCAGTACAAACTTTTAAAAGCTGTCTATTTACTTGTATACTTAATTGTAAACAAATTTCTATTTTCAAATTTAATAAGGTTAAACATCTATGAAAAATGATGCATACTAGTACTGATCAGAAAGGCACTGAAGGTTTGGTTCAGGCTATTTTCAGCCCCCCTATCTGACAGACCTCCTACACTAGGCTCAGCAGTAGTGCTGGCTCTGGAACGTCATCTGGTGTGTGTCAGCACAGCCCAGCATACAGCGACTCTGACACAGATTGGCTTCCTGTGTCAGGTTCAGTCTGTCTGCCACTTGTCTCCCTTTATCAGGGCTATAGTTCTCGAGAGAACGCTAGACTGCAGCCCGGATTTATGTTTCCTTATTGAAACAAATAATGATAAGACAGTTCGGGGTGGGGAAGTGGGACTTTGTTCTTCTCATTTTATTTCTGTTAGAAACACTTGATCACTACAGCAGTAAACATTTAAATTATGGGCTGGTTTTTTTTATTTGCTTAAAAGTTCACCAGCGCCTAACATCTGCTACTCTTATCAGTTAAGTGTTAAGTGCAATCCAGTGCGATTTTGGTCACATCATAAAAATCCATATGCAGAAAACAGGAATTTTTTCCACAAAATCTTAAACTACCATACATTATTTCATATAATTATAATTCCACAGTTATCTAAACGATGGGGTTTGAAATCTTAATCTGTGCAAAGTATCAGAAGAATAAACGATCTATTATTACGAAAATCCAGAACATTATTGTAACTGACAGGACGCCTGCCAGCAAAAACAATGTAATTCCATATGCCCCACCCTCTCCCATTCCCCTTGTTTTATCTTACCTTTTCTTCATTCAAGGGCTAAAACACCAAAGCTCACCAATGATGGGATGTTACACATGCAACCGTATTTGCCGACCATTAAGGTAGCGGCATTCCAACTTCGGGGATGATGTTTAAACACAACACCAGTACGAATGCATTTCTAAACTTTGTCATCCATTCCCTTCGCCATTTTCTGTCTACACATCCCAAAAGCCGAACCGTGGGTATGAATGTGTGGGTAAGATGTTCTGCGTAGGTTCGCACACCAGGCCTCGGTTTATCGTCTCATTCGAAGCACTTTCGGGGGAGCGGAGTCAGTATTGATGCAAACTCTGAAGAGAAAACTCCCCTTGACTGGGTGTCTCGTGATAGTAAAAACCTGGGATCAGTCCCTGGTCATCAGATAGTGAGGGTGGGGCTGTAACCTCCCCCCTCCCCTACCACCACCCACCCAGCCACCTCCATACTACTATTTGTTTCTTGAGGAAGGGCGAAAGGTGAATGCATGCAGAGTAAAACTGTAAGCATTAACATAGGCTTTCTTTGACACTGTAAAGGTATCATGTAGTATAAGGAAACCCTGGAATTCTGACTGTGTGTAAGATCAATTTTGGGATTGATGTGTAGCATCAGTCTCAGGAGGCAGGGCAGGTGTGTTTATGTGTAGTTCATTCCTTCTTTGCTCATTTGCTCTTCTTGTATTTAACATATGTTCACTATAGTGATACTATACGTGTGTGTGTGTGTGTGTGTGTGTGTGTGTGTGTGTGTGTGTGTGTGTGTGTGTGTTTGTGTGTGTTATCGTTTCAGTAGAATTATAGTCCTTTCCAGCAAAGCTGATATCAGGACTTGCAGCCGCGAACCAGGAAGTCGGAGGTCCCACGCTCCCGCAAGCTCTCCCACCTCAGCACCTCGGGCCACCCAAAAATGTTACAATTTGTAGAAATTGTATGAATAATTGTAGAAATTGTATGTTACATGTGTGTGTGTGTGTGTGTGTGTGTGTGTGTGTGTGTGTGTGTGTGTGTGTGTGTGTGTGTGTGTGTGTGTGTGTGTGTGCATTCAAAACTGTATGTCTGTCTGTCTGTCTGTCTATTTGTCTGTCTGTCCCCAAGTGTCATGCCGGCAATAGAGCATTGGTGCATGTGAATTAAGAAGGTGACAAGTTGAGAATGTCAGTTTGGGAACAATACAGGGAATTAATTTTCCTCTGTGATGCAAATCAATGCAACTGGACAGACAATTGAATCAAGCAATGCTGTTCCCTGCAACATTTCTCTAAACATGCAAAATCAGGGACAATTAGAAACTAATTTTCTGAAATATTGGCTCATTCATAAGGGCACAAAATGGATATGTGGTAAGGCAGGTGGAGAGTGATGGAGGATGGTTGGAGGAGCAGTAAAGATGAGGACCATGCAGAGTGACTGTCAGTGGGGATTTTTTTATCTGGATTCATGAAATGCTGTATACCCTATATCCCCATAAGTTTTTCTACAACAAATTTGGAATCTCTATGTAATTGTGTAGAAATTATAGCACCTACTGTTCTGTGCTTATAAAAGTACACATATAACATCAAATATGTATACGCAGAAAACATGGGTTTCAAAATGTTCTACACAATGGCATACAGATTCTATATTTTATTATAAAGAATGCCTAAGATTTTATTGTGTAGAAGGTATCAGCATAAACCTTTTACACTGCCAATGACTGAAAATGGTATACAATTCAAGACAATACAATACAATGTTCCCATGCAATCATGTTTTCTTATTAGGTACACCTTGAACCCCTTTAAGCTTCCACAGAAACATACACAGTATCCACACTTCAGCGAAGACCATCACCAATCACTTGCTTTGCTGCAATTACCCGAAGTCAGTCATCGACCCCTTCATGCACACAAGTGTAAACCAATTGTTCCACCAGGCCTTGGATGTTGGCCAACCTCTTTGAAGATCACTCATGGCTTAAACAGCACTGGAGGCAGGAGTCAGGGCTACACTGCACTGTTGCAGTCTGTCAGGACCCCTGCTGTCGGCTCAGCGGCAGAGTGGCTCTGGAACACCATCTGGTGTTTGTCAAGGATGTGCATTACACAACAGCTATGACAGAATGTGGTTTTCCTTGTCAGTTCCAATGCACTGTTATTCATTTTCTTGCATTATTTTGTAACAAGCTGGAAAATGCTGAAAACCTCCTTCTTTTATTTTTGATGGAGGTAGGAATTTATTTATACAGCAGAAAGCAACCATGGAGTAAGTGACACAAAAAACGTAAAAGAAAAGAAAAAATATACAGAGCAACAGAGCAAACCGTTCTCTAAAGCTGATTGCTGGATTGCTATTACTAATAGTAAATCAGTTTAATCCTCTCTACTTGATAGTAAGCTGTCAAATTAATGATGCCAGGCAAAAGAGAAATATTTTCAGCTGACATAGCAACCTCAGTTTATCAATGTCGTCTTCTGCCACTGAGCAAACACGTATGACATATAACCTGCAGAACTCCATGCAGAACTTCAAATGTCTGCCTGTTTCACTGGCATGTCAACACAGATCAAACTCACTGTACTTCAATGCTCATGACTGAAGCTCAATTGTAGAGTAGTCCTTTGATATGTGCCAACCTCTTTGAAAACCTCTTTCTAAGTAGTAACTGGGGGACTCAGGTGATAGCTCAGTGGTCAGAGCGCTCACTTTCCCTCAGCCAATGTTAAGGGGCATCACACGTGGTTGCCATTTGGGTGGGTGACCGTTTGCATGCCTTGGCTACATTACAGTTCCCCCAGTTCACCCAGCTGTAAATGGGTACCTGCCTTCTTTAGGGTCAAGGAAGGTAAAGCAGCAAGGGAGAGGAGATGGGCGCCGCCCTCAACATGCTGGCCCCTAGAGAAACTGAGAACTCTGGTACCTCACTCCCCTACGACCACACAGGTTATGGGACACCTTTACCTTTACCTTAAGCAATAACTGTACAAGCAGGCTTGGTTCCTGATCAGTTTGGGGCCACCAGTATCTGACAAAACTTCTGACATTAAGTCAGCAGCCATTCTGGCACTGGAACACCATCTGGTTCTTGTCAATAGTGCCTATCATGCATCTGCTTTGACAGAGTGGCTTCCCTTGTCAGTTCCAGTCTATCTGTCACTTATCTGCCCTTGTTAAGGTTATCTTTTTATAGCACTGGGGGTCTGCAAGATATCACCCTGGCTTTATTGTAGACAATAAGGATTAGGTGAAATGGGGGTGGATGTGGATGGCACCTGTGTGCTGAGTATAGTATTTTTTTAAAATTTATATATTCTTTTATATTGAGGATAATGGAAGAAGCATCCATAGTGTAAGGAAGAGAGAGCACTAACCTTTTTAAAACAAGTTATTTTATAGCAGGATAATGCAGAACTAAGAAACTTAACATGCTTACACAAATCCCTTTTTTTTTAAAAGAGAACATATTTTTGTCAAATGTATATCTTTTGTTGTTGAAACTTTAGTGCAAGTCATTTCAAATATTGTTGATAATCTGTACTTACTTTGCAGAGGGTATTTATTTATGAATAAATACCTTGCTTATCTTTCAAATGGTTCTGAAAGCCGTCGCTATAGTTTTTTTTAGACAATCTAGGAACAAACTGAGAAAAAGGAACTACTGAAAGTCATCACTATACCACTCCTCTCTTGCTTTGTGCAGTATTTTCCATTTGGTTTCTGTTATAACAGAAGTAAAATTTACAGGCAGGATTTTGTTACAGGTTCTAGAGAAGTGTGCAAACTTACTCAGAAAGAGCTTTACTTATCAGCATCATCAGCATGCACACTGATTTATCACAAGCTGCTGATTCTTATCACGCCTCCATGTACACGTATTGCAATGTTCAGATTTGATGGGGATGAATTCTTTAGAATACAAACAAAAATATACATAAACTTACTGATTCAATCAGCACTGAAGGTTTGGCTCAAGCTATGTCAGGCCCCCCCTATCTGACAGACCTCCTACACTAGGCTCAGCAGCAGTGCTGGCTCTGGAACGTCATCTGGTGTGTGTCAACACAGCCCAGCATACAGCGACTCTGACACAGATTGGCTGCCTGTGTCAGGTTCAGTCTATCTGCCACTTGTCTCCCTTGACTAGGGTTATCTTTCCCAAGGGAAAGGAAAACAGCAGCCAGGATTTGTTTTTCCTTATTGAAAAGGAATAAAAAGCTATGATGGTAGTAGATATGAACACGTCTACCAAAGATGGAAAGTGGGGGGAATTTTCATTTTTTAACAATGATATTACAGCAGCAGGAAATCTTTCAGTGCTGTCTTTTAGATGCTCTTTTATCATTTCATCGGGAGCAAACTTCTACCTGCTGTATCGATGATGTGCTACCAACAATCCAGTATCTTTTTTTTTCACTCTAAAAGTATTCATTAAAAAAATATGATTCTTTCTACATCATTCTACACCACCGCATTTTCTTCCAAATAACCATGATTCCACAACTATCTAAATGATGTGGTTTAAAATCAGATATTCTATTAAAATAAAAAAATAAGTATTAGAAAATTAAATGACTCATTATTATGCAATTTTTAAAAAGTTTTTCTGCTGATGATTTGCCAGCATGCATGCATAACATTTGAATTCAACTCCCCCATCCCCATTGCCCCTGCTTTATATTGCTGTTTGATTTTTGGAGGATGACAAAGGATGAGGGAATGCAAGGTAAAGAAGTGAAGATTCAGGAATACTTTTAGGATGAAGACATGGCTACTGACGAAGGAAAGTCATTATGGAGATAAGGGAATCTTTGAATTCTGGATGTGGGAAGGATTGATGTTGGAACTGATTTATAGCATTAGTAAGTATGTGTGATGGACAGGCTGTAGGATATCCTGTGAGTTTTCACAACAAATATGGGGGGTTATGTGTGTTTGTGTGTGTGTGTGCATGTGCATGAGCGAGTGCGTGTTTTCGTGCATCTACACATGTGTGTGTGCATGAGTGTGTATGTGTGTGGTGTGTTTGTCTGTGTATGTGTGTGTATCCATGCACATGCATTAGAAAGGTGACAATTTGAGAATGTCAGTTCTGGCATTATGCAGCTTTGTAGCGCAGAGATGCAAATAAATGCAACCCGACAGTCCTTCCTAATCAAGCAATGCCATTATCTCTGCAACACTGCTCCAAACATGCAAGAGCAAGAACCATGAATATTCTAAGCCACTCACTCCAAGACACACAACATACAACATGCGCATAAAGCAGGCTGTGTAACCTGTGGAAGGTGACGGAGGAGCAGTGTAGATCACTATCACACAGAATGCCTATCAGCTCTGGTTTTTTTTTCTGGATTAACACAGTCCCAGATGCTTTCTATTGTAATATGTTGTTCACAATAAACTTACAAATAATGTGAGTAAATGAATATACATTAATTATGTGATTGTGTATAAATGATGTCTACTGATCAATGCTAATATATTCCATGTAAAAAGATCACTCACAGCAACAAAGTGTTGCCTCCAGCAAACTTTTGTACAGAACTGCCACTCTTTTAGGAAAACAAACACACAAACAAAAACCAAAATCAGGAAATAACCAGTGGCACTGCTCCAGTGACAAGGTGCTATCTTTGGTGAGGGTAGCTTGAATTTCATGGAAAGAATTTTGTGATGAAGGAAAGTGGTATGCAATACAGTAATGATTCAAGAAATCCAATGCTCCCACACAATCAGGTCCACTGACTTAGTACACATCATACTCCTTTCACAGCTGTCAGGTTCCCACACATTCAGCTGCTGTGGACAGTTATCCATTCCATCCCATTCCCTCCCAGCTGCTGCTGATTATAGCAGGAACTGACCACATCTTGGACTTGGTAAAAAGAAGGAACATGCTCATTTTAGTAAAGGACCCTGGACCTTGGACTGAGTTATGCTGGATTTGGACTTTGTCCTTTAAGCCTCCACAGAAACATACACAGTATCCACACTTCAGCGAAGACCATCACCAATCACTTGCTTTGCTGCAATTATCAGAAGTCATCACCCCTTCATGCACACAAGTGTAAACCAATTGTTCCCCAGGCCTTGGATGTTGGCCAACCTCTTTGAAGATCACTCATGGCTTAAACAGCACTGGAGGCAGGAGTCAAGACTACACTGCACTGTTGCAGTCTGTCAGGACCCCTGCTGTCGGCTCAGCGGCAGAGTGACTCTGGAACACCATCTGGCGTTTGTCAATGATGTGCATTACACAAAAGCTATGACAGAATGTAGTTTTCCTTGTCAGTTCCAATGCATCTGTTATTCATTTTCTTGCATTATTTTGTAACAAGCTGGAAAATGCTGAAAACCTCCTTCTTTTATTTTTGATGGAGGTAGGAATATACTAATACAGC
>CM060325.1:12323013-12331487 GCA_030674155.1 Stramonita haemastoma | reverse complement strand
GCAATAAGGATTAGGTGAAATGGGGGTGGCTTCATGTGGATGGCCCTGTGGGGTTTGAAGTATAGTGTAAGGAGGACGAGAGCATTTGATCTGTTTAAACAAATCTAATTTATTAACATGATACTGTACAGCTAAGGATTAAACCATGCTTATGTACTCCAAATTTTTAAAAGATAAACATATTTTTATCAGAAGCATATCTTTATTTAGTGTTTGATTTTTTTTGTACAAGTCATTTCAAATATTGTTGATAATCTGGACTTACTTTTGCAGAGGATACTGTTTATGAATGAATGCCCGCTTCTTTGTCAAATGGTTCTGATACTTTCAGACCAAGCGGTTGCTATAGGTTTTTTTTCAGACAATACTAGGGAACAAAGAGAAAAAGAAATACTAAAAGTCATCACTTATCACTCCTCTCTTGCTTTGTGCAGTATTTTCCATTTGGTTTGTTATAAACAGAGTAAAATTTACAGGCAGGATTTTGTTACTGGTTCTATAGAAGTGTGCAAACTTACTCAGAAAAGCTTTACTTATCAGCGTCATCAGCATGCATACTGATTTAGTACAAGCTGCTGATTTCTTTCCTGCCACATGTACACACATTGCAATGTTCAGATTTGATGGGGATGAATTCTTTAGAATACAAACAAAATATACATAAACTTACTGATTCAATCAGCACTGAAGGTTTGGCTCAAGCTATGTCAGGCCCCCCCTATCTGACAGACCTCCTACACTAGGCTCAGCAGTAGTGCTGGCTCTGGAACGTCATCTGGTGTGTGTCAGCACAGCCCAGCATACAGCAACTCTGACACAGATTGGCTGCCTGTGTCAGGTTCAGTCTATCTGCCACTTGTCTCCCTTGACTAGGGTTATCTTTCCCAAGGGAAAGGAAGACGACAGCCATGATTTGTTTTTCCTATTGAATAGGTATAAAGCGGTGATGATGTCGTATAGTAGATATGAACACATTTTGGAAAGATTGAAAGTAGGGCGGTATTTTTGTATTTTAACAATAATATTACAGTTGCAAGAAACATCTCAGTGATGTCTTTTAGATGGTTGTTAAAGTTAAAGTCTGTCCCGAGCCATAAGGCTCATCAGCCGTGCTTATCCCGGTTTCTGTGGCGTTAAGCGACTAAAGATCATAGACTTCCCCCTGATAGACGCCAGTCTATCGCTAGGTTAACCCCCAACACAAGTTTGGTAACACCTTTTACACTGGGTGGGGTGTAGAAAATTGCCGTAAAGTGCCTTTTCAAGGCACAACGCCATAGCGGAATAGCTGGGATCGAACTCGCAACCTTTAGATTACGAGTACAACGCCCTAACCACTCGACTACCGCGGCGGCGTTCTTTTAGATGGACTTTCATCATTAATTTAGGAGCTAACTTCTACTTCTGGTATCAATGAAGAGCTACCATCAATCCAGTATCTTTTTTATTCACTCTAAGAGTATTCATGAAAAAATATTATTCTTTTCTACATCATTCTACACCACCACATTTTGTTCCAAATATCGATGGTTCCACAACTATCTAAAAGATGTGTTTAAAATCAGATATTCTGTAAAAAGTTTCAGAAAATTGAATGACCTATTATCACACACATCTTTAAAAGTATACCTCCTGCTGATAATTTGCCAGCATCCATGTATAACATTTGAATTCAACTCCCCCATCCCCATTGCCCCTGCTTTATATTGCTGTTTGATTTTTGCAGGATGACAAAGGATGAGGGAATGCAAGGTAAAGAGGTGAAGATTCAGGAATACTTTTAGGATGAAGACATGGCTACTGACAAAGTAAAGTCATTATGGAGTAAGAGTGCAGATATTTGATCTGCACGACTCTGTACAACTTCTCGCAACGAGCACGGTCAATTGTTGGAATATGGCCTCTAACGAGTGCATAATATAATTTTACCATGAGGCAAAGGCTGAGGATGAATCCCAAGTACAGAGTGAAATTCAGGAATCTATTTAGATCACGATCATTGGCTGCTGACGGGAAGTAGTCATTATGGAGATAAGGGAATCTTGAATTCTGGATGTGGGAAGGATTATGTTGGAACTGATTGTGCATTAATAGTATGTGTGATGGACAGGGCGTAGGATACCTGTAGTTTTCACGACATAATATGGGGGGTTTGTGTGTTTGTGTTGTGTGTGCATGTGCATGGCGTGCATGTGTTGTGCATTACAATGTGTGTGTGTGGTGTGTGTGTGTATGTGTGTGTGTGTGTGTGTGTGTGTGTGTTGTGTGTGTGTGTGTTGCACATGCATTAGGAAGGTGACAATTTGAGAATGCCAGTTCTGGCATTATGCAGCCTTGCAGCACAAAGATGCAAATAAATGCAACCTGACAGTCCTTCTAATCAAGCAATCCACTATCCCCAAACACTGCTCTAAACATGCAAGAGCAAGACCCATGAATATTCTGAGCCACTCACTCCTAGACACACAATATGGACATGTGCATACAGCAGGCAGTGCCTGTGAAAGGTGATTGGAGGAGCAGTGTAGTCACCATCACACAAAATGACTATCAGCTCAACATCATTTTTTACTGGATTAACACAGTCTCAGATCTTTTCTATGCTGACACATTGTTCACAATAAACCTTCAAACAATATGAGTAGTTGAATGTAGGTTTATTACGTGATTATGTGTAAATGATGTCTACTGTCTATGCTAATATATTCCATGTAAAAGAGCTCATGGCAACAAAGTGTTGCCTCCAGCAAACTTTTGTACAGAACTGCCACTCTTTTAGGAAAACAAACACACAAACAAAAACCAAAATCAGGAAATAACCAGTGGCACTGCTCCAGTGACAAGGTGCTATCTTTGGTGAGGGTAGCTTGAATTTCATGGAAAGAACTTTGTGATGAAGGAAAGTGGTATGCAATAGGTAATGAAATTCAAGATATCCAATGCTCCACACAGTCAGGTCCACTGACTTAGTACACATCATACTCCTTTCACAGCTGTCAGGTTCCCACACATTCAGCTGCTGTGGACAGTTATCCATTCCATCCCATTCCCTCCCAGCTGTGCTGATTATAGCAGGAACTGACCACATCTTGGACTTGGTAAAAAGAAGGAACATGTTCATTTTAGTACAGGACCCTGGACCTTGACTGAGTTATGCTGGATTTACACTTTGTCCTTTAAGCCTCCACAGAAACATACACAGTATCCACACTTCAGCGAAGACCATCACCAATCAACTTGCTTTGCTCAATTACCCGAAGTCAGTCATCGACCCCTTCATGCACACAAGTGTAAACCAATTGTTCCACCAGGCCTTGGATGTTGGCCAACCTCTTTGAAAGATCACTCATGGCTTAAACAGCACTGGAGGCAGGAGTCAGGCTACACTGCACTGTTGCAGTCTGTCAGGACCCCTGCTGTCAGCTCAGCGGCAGAGTGGCTCTGGAACACCATCTGGTGTTTGTCAAGGATGTGCATTACACAACGCTATGACAGAATGTGGTTTTCCTTGTCAGTTCCAATGCATCTGTTATTCATTTTCTTGCATTATTTTGTAACAAGCTGGAAAATGCTGAAAACCTCCTTCTTTTATTTTTGATGGAGGTGGAATTTATTTATACAGTAGAAAGCAACCATGGAGTAAGTGACACAAAAACATAAAATAAAAGAAAAATATACAGAGCAACAGAGCAAATCGTTCTTTAAAGCTGATTGCTGGATTGCTGTACTAATGTAAAATCAGTTTAATGGTCTCTACTTGATAGTAAGCTGTCAAATTAATGATGACAGGCAAAAGAGAAATATTTTCAGCTGACATAGCAACCTCAGTTTATCAATGTCGTCTTCTGCCACTGAGCAAACACGTATGACATATAACCTGCAGAACTCCATGCAGAACTTCAAATGTCTGCCTGTTTCAGTGGCATGTCAACACAGATCAAACTCACTGTACTTCAATGCTCATGACTGAAGCTCAATTGTACGAGTAGTCCTTTGATATGTGCCAACCTCTTTGAAAACCTCTTTCTAAGTAGTAACTGGGGGACTCACGTGATAGCTCAGTGGTCAGAGCACTCTCTTTCCCTCAGCCAATGTTAAGCGGCATCACGCGTGGTTGCCATTTGGATGGGTGACCGTTTGCACGCCTTGGCTACAGTACAGTTCCCCCCAGTTCACCCAGCTGTAAATGGGTACCTGCCTTCGTTGGGGTCAGGAAAGTAAAGCAGCAAGGGAGAGGAGATGGGCGCCGCCCTCAACATGCTGCCCCTAGAGAAGCTGAGGTCTCTGGTTCCTCGCTCCCTTACGACCACACAGGTTATGGGACACCTTTACCTTTACCTTAAGCAGTAACTGTACAAGCAGGCTTGGTTCATGATCAGTTTGGGGCCAGCCAGTATCTGACAAAACCTCTGACATTAACTCAGCAGCCATTCTGGTACTGGAACACCATCTGGTTCTTGTCAATAATGCCTATCATGCATCTGCTTTGACAGAGTGGCTTCCCTTGTCAGTTCCAGTCTATCTGTCACTTATCTGCCCTTGTTAAGGTTATCTTTTTATAGCACAGGGAGCCTGCAAGATATCATCAGCCTGGCTTCATTTCAGATAATAGGGATCAGTTGGAGCGAGGGTGGATGTGGGTGGCAGCATTATTTCAAGCGGAGCGAGAGGAGAAGAGGAGAGGGCGCTGTTCCGTTTAAAACAAGTCAGTTCATAATTGCTGGAATGATTGGAGTGGCTCTATAGATTTTCTTCATCTTGTTTGAAAAAAAACAGTGAGCGCCCTCTGTCACATTGATCAGGAGAAAGGAGGAGGAGGATGATAGTAGCCAGGGCCAACACGTGCAAAAGCCAGAGATAGGAATCCAGACACACGTCTGTCAGGATATCGTTGATCATCTCCATGGCGTCACCCTGGTGTCACGGAATCATGGAATTGATTTTGTGGGCGGTTCCTTGGTACTAACAGGACTGTGTGATAGAGGTTGTATGATTTTGTGAAAGTGATTAAGACCTATCATACATCAATAAATGTGTTTACTTAAGATGTGTTGTAGATTTCAATTGGAAATTTGGCATTTGCCTGAGTGTTTGTCTTTTCTTTATTCTTTAATATCGAGGATAATGGAATAAGCACTCTTGTGCTTTTTTACATGAAGTCCCTGTGTGTCTGCAGTTTTGTGAATGTCATCTGTTTCCCCCGGCACACGATGTCCTACTCTTACGAAAAGCGGAACAGGGTTTAACGTGCTCGCAAGATGTTCTGCGTGCGTTCGCACACAGGGCCTCGGTTTATAGTCTCATCCGAAGGACTTTTGGGGAGAGTGGAGTCAGCACTGATGTTAACTCCAGGAGAAAAATCTCCTCGACCGGAATCGAACCCGGTTGTCAAATTGCCAGGCAATGTTCTGACCACTAGGCTATGTGTGTGTATGTGTGTGTGTGTGTGTCTGTTGTCTGTGTGTCTTGTTGTCTATGTCTTTGCATGCGTGTGTGTGTGCGCGCGCGCGCGTATGTGTGTGTTGTATGAAGTCAAGTCAAAAACTTGAATATCCCTGAAGGGCAATTAAAGTGTGTGTTGTGTTGTGTGTGTGTGTGTGTGTGTGTGTGTGTGTGTGTGTGTGTGTGTGTGTGTGTGTGTCTGTCTGTCTGTCTGTCTGTCTGTTTCTGTTTGTCTGTCTGTCTGTCTGTCTGTGTGTCTGTCTGTGTCTGTTTAAGTGTTTGTATGATTGGGGGTATGGGTTGACATTGATAGCTAACGGGTGCACATGTGAGTAGGTAGTTTAACTGTGTGGGTAGACAGAGAAAGACAGACAACAAAGATGGTCAGAGACAGACAAACAAATAAAGGCAGAGACAGAAACGCACTAGATAAACAGTCCATACAAACAGAGAGACATAGAGTCAGAGGTAAACTGACAGACCAACCAGCATGCAGAGGGAGACAGGGACAGGACTGACTATAAGAAGAGATACTGGGATGGATGGCTTACATAACGGGGCTTTGTGCAATGTTTGTGCCTCTGGTTTTCATCATGACAATTATTTGCTGATTGCTGCAGAAGTGGAGATGTGGGAAGGGCAAGAAAAATGAGACAGACAAACAGACAGACAGACAGACAGACAGACAGACAGACAGACAGACAGACTGACTGCCCTGACAGGACAGACAGACAGACAGACAGACAGACAGACTGACTGACTGACTGACTGACTGACTGAGACGAAGACAAATCAACGAAATAGACACTGTGAAAAAGGCAGTAGAGGGAGTTCAGTCATTGAATGTAAATTGTAAAAAAAAATTGACATTTCTCCAAACGCATCGGTAATCAGTCTGCATCTTTCTGTCTTAGTTTTGAGTGTACAAGATTTAAAAAAAAATACTTATAACACTACAAAGACAGATCAAATGGACAAACAAACGAAGGAATAATAAGTCACAAAACAAAGTCTATATAGATCTAGCTATATTCAGTACTATTCACACTGATTGCAGTCCAGCTAAAACCCTTTGTCCCCCAAAGAGACACGTGCGTGCAGGCAGAGCAAACTGGAAAGGATCACTGGCATGCAAGCAATTACCAAGAGCATTGACCCCCTTGATGCACACAACAAATGCAGCAAACCTGTTGTAGTACCCACTCAGCCTTGGATGCTGGCCAAACCCTTTGAGGATTGCTCAAGGCCCACACAGCACAGCAGCAGGTTTGAGTCAGGGCCACACTGCACTGTTACTGTGTGTCAGGCCTCCTGCTGTCAGCTCAAGGGCTGACTGAGTAGAGTGGTTCTGTGATGCCATGTGATGTGTGCCAATTATGCAGTAACTTTGACAGAAAGTGGCTTTCCTTGTCCTTTCTAATGTGCCGTTTATTTTTCCCTGGTAGGGTTCTTCTTTCATCACAAGATGGATGACACTTCATCACTCTTTTTTTTTTATTTCTCTCTTTTTTTTCAGGAGGATGGGGAAGGGTGTAGAAGAGCTAAGAGTTGGAATTTGTAGTTCTTAAGAATGTGTGGAGAAAACGTGGAAAGTTCTTTCGCTGACCAGATGATTTCATAATTACTGGACTGATTGGGAGGGCTCCTCTCAGACTGACTGTACTTGATTGTAAATGAACCAGCAGCAGCTTCTGTCTTTTCAGTTAGAGAGGGGCGAGGGGGGTGGTATGAAATGGCAGTGAAGATAGGTGAAAGAACCAGGCCTGTACATGAAAAAAAACTATGTTAGGATTCACAGAAAAAGGTTGCTATAGCATCTTAAAGGTAAAAACCCATTTTGAGCATTTGGACATGGAATATTCCACTTTATTACTTTAAACATTTCAGCTTATTAGGTATCTTTAATTAATGGGTATTTTTGGGGGGAGGGGAAGGGGGCATCATCCCAATTCTTAATCTTCACAATCATATTCCCTTTGCATCTGTGAGTCAAACATGTATTGCTATTGTGTCAATCAGAACACATGTGTGTTATAGATTTTGATATTTAAATCATTATGACACTGTGGTGGCTTTAAGCTGTCGTGGGTCTGAGGATTAGTTGAGCCAGATGTTATTTGACAGTTGGTTGACTGTCGTAGCTTTGTTGCTGACCTTCCTTGAGTGACTGGTACATGGTTAACTTCTCGATTCTGTGATTTTACTTTGGGGCTACATTTCAAAACACAGAATGAAAGAAACTATTGCCACCTTTCTTTTTTGGACTGTATTGTTGTTCAGTGTGACTTAAGTTATTATCCAAGCATTTGATATGTAAATGATGCAGTAGATAGACGACTGTAACACATACAAAAGAATAGTCTGTATGCTCTACATCTCATGAAAATGAATACAGCATAACCAAACAAGCAAGAAAACAAGTGAGCAAAGAATGAAACAGAAGGGGGGAAATCACATCAGGTTGAGAGACAAACGCTGACACAGTGGTTGGCAAAGATGGAGACAATGAAGCTATCAAACAGAAAAAAAGGAGCTTTGGCATTGTAAGAGTACACCCATTCCGTACAGCTGGTTGAATATATCACCACCCTTGAAGACGGAATATGCAGCACCTTCATAATGGTCACATACGCAAATTCTCACCATTGTTGAACCTCGGAGCTCTAGCCAAGGAAAGAAAACATATTATTGACAGCAAGTAACCAGTTCTACTACCACTGGTGCTCTCACTACCTAAAATTAATCTCCTCACATCGTAAAGCCCGGCATCCAGTACACTAAAACATTGCAAACTAACTGAACTGATTGATCCACTTTGATATCCCCTCACAATCAATGTAGGCATCTCTCCCTAAACAACCGTGTGCAACATAAAATCTACCAGATTCAACACAAAGCTTTGAATAGTTATATGCATCACCAGCATGGCAACAGGAACAGAAACTCGCCGTTGTTAACTTTTTTTTCATGATTAAAAACCAGTTGCGCCGATACCGCCTTTGATGTCAGCCAAGCTCTTTGAAAATCACGCA
>CM060325.1:12315513-12318013 GCA_030674155.1 Stramonita haemastoma | reverse complement strand
CATGGCATGGCAATGCAAGACATGGCGTAGCAAGGCAAGGCAAGATAAGCCATGGCAATGCAAGATAAGGCATGGCAAGGCAAGGCATGGCAAGGCATGGCAATGCAAGACATGGCATAGCAAGGCAAGGCAAGGCAAGATAAGCCATAGCAATGCAAGACATGGCATAGCAAGGCAAGGCAAGATAAGCCATGGCAATGCAAGATATGGCAAGGCATGGCATGGCATGGCAAGGCATGGCAAGTCAAGACAAGGCAAGACAAGACAAGACAAGGCAAGAAGATAAGACAAGGTAAGGCAAGGCAAGACAAGACAAGGCAAAGTAAGGCAAGGCAAGACAAGGCAAAGTAAGGCAAGGCAAGACAAGACAAGGTAAGACAAGGCAAGGCAAGACAAGACAAGGCAAGACAAGGTAAGACAAGGCACGACAAGACAAGGCAAGACAAGGTAAAACAAGGCACGACAAGGCACGACAAGGCAAGACAAGGCAAAGTAAGGCAAGGCAAGACAAGGTAAGACGAGGCACGACAAGGCAAGGCAAGACAAGGTAAGACAAGGCACGAGAAGACAAGGCAAGGCAAGACAAGGTAAGACAAGGCACGACAAGGCAAGACAAGGCAAGACAAGGTAAGACAAGGCAAGACAAGGCAAGACAAGGTAAGACAAGGCACGACAAGACAAGGCACGACAAGACAAGGCAAGGCAAGACAAGGTAAGACAAGGCACGACAAGGCAAGACAAGGCAAGGCAAGACAAGGTAAGACAAGGCACGACAAGGCAAGACAAGGTAAGACAAGGTAAGACAAGGCACGACAAGGCAAGACAAGGCAAGGCAAGACAAGGCAAGGCAAGACAAGGTAAGACAAGGCACGACAAGGCAAGACACGACAAGGCAAGACAAGGCAAGAGAAGACAAGGTAAGACAAGGCAAGACAAGGTAAGACAAGGCAAGACACGATAAGACAAGATAAGACAAGGTAAGACGAGACAAGACAAGGCAAAGTAAGACAAGGCAACAAGACAAGGCAAGGCGCAGCAAAATTACTAATATTGTAGGTCAGAAACCAGGTTGGGGTATGCACCCAACGCTACAAACGGCATAAAATTTGTTCACAATAAAATTAACATGTCAAAGTTGTTAGCCTTGACCATTAATTTTGGACAATGCTGACAATGACTGTGAGGATGAGGTCGATGTATGATGATAGACGAGACGACGACGACGACGACGACGAGATGATGATGATGATGATGATGATGATGATGATGATGATGATGATGATGATGATGATGATGATGATGATGATGATGATGGCGGCGTGTGTGGTGGTGGTGGTGGTGGTGGTATGTGGTGGTGGTGTGGTGTGGTGGTGGTGGTGATGATGATGATGATGATGATATATATATATATATATATATATATATATATATATATATATATTATATATATATATATATATATATATATTATAATTAGTGTGCGTGCGTGCGGGCGGCGGGCTGGCATACCTGCGACCTGCGTGCGTGCAGCATGCGTGCGTGCGTACGTGCGTGCGTGCGTGCGCGCAAGCGTGTTTACATTCAGTGTTTGCACACACGTGAGAATGTTTACATATGTAACAATCTGGCAGCCACATGCAACTGCGAATACATACAGTATGCACGCATCTTTGCTGGCATCCAAGAGTGCATGATTGTTACTCACTGACGCATACATAATTTAGTGCACACGTGTGAATCTATGCATTCATGCATGAGTTTTGTGTGTGTGTGTGTTTGTTTATGTTGTGTGTGTGTGTGTTGTGTGTGTGTGTGGACGAGAGAGGAGAGAGAGTAGAGAGAGAGAGAGTGGAGAGGAGAGAGAGTGGTGAGAGGGAGAGAGAGAGAGCGAGAGAGAGAGAGGAGAGAGAGAGCAGAAGAGACAGAAGACAGACAGACGAGACAGACAGACAGACGACAGACAGACAGACAGACAGACAGACAGAGACAGCAGACGACAGACAGACAGAAGACAGACAGAGACAGACAGAGACAGACAGACAGACACAGAACAGACACAGACACAGAGACAGAGAGGTTGGGGAGGTATACGATGGAATCAGAAAGGGGCAGTACTACATCTGCTTTTTCTCATCACACTATTACTGCTATCAAGGGACCTCACCCTGGGGGGAAACCAGAAAAACACAGCAAGGGGCCAGCACTCCCACCCACCCAGCACCCACACCCACACCCAGTACTACCAGGCAGTCACTGAACCAAACGCCATTTCAAGGACTAGATGAAATTATGTCCCTTTGTTTCGCTGGAATGTCTGTTCTTTGTCTCCCTTGTCTCTGTTTTTGTCTCTGTTGCACTGTCTCTGTTATTGTCTGAGTTTCTGTGGTAGGTATGGTGGGAAGGAGGGTCGGGGTCGGGGTGGGGGTGGGGTGTTGGTTGGTTGTGTGTGTGTGTGTGTGTGTGTGGTGTGTGTGTGTGTGTGTGTGTGTGTGTGCGTGCG
>CM060325.1:12308013-12310513 GCA_030674155.1 Stramonita haemastoma | reverse complement strand
CGAAGGACTTTTGGGGAGAGTGGAGTCAGCACTGATGTTAACTCCAGGAGAAAAACCCCTCGACTGGACTCGAATCCGGGTCTTCAAATTGCCAGCGCAATGTTCTGACCACTAGGCTATCCTCCCCCCCAGGTAATTACAAAATGAGTCCAATCAAATAACAGTGGCATTTCTACAAAAAGTCTTTGTCAAGATAGTTTAATTTTGTATGCTTTTCAAGCTAGCTTTTCTCTTTACTCACTCACCGTTCACTCATTCAAATACTCACCAATAAGCGATTGTGTAAATTGATTGTTTGATAAATGAGCGATGATTAATTGATTGGTAACTTGTTTGATTGTTTGACTGACTGCTTGGTTGATTGATTGGCTGATAAATTAAGAGATGCATCTGTCACAACAGCTTTCTATCCTACTCTTGCCTTGGCAGTTTTGCATGAAGTTATTCCAGGTATGTTCAGTATCACTCTTAAACTGATCGCTGGTGTGGCTAATGAGGCTGTTTCTGTAATTCTGGCACTGACGGAGGTTTCCTTTCTTGGGCAGGGGGATAATAAGAGACTGTGTCCATTCTGCTGGCCACTGGTCAACAGTGCAAACGACACCACAGCACAGATCTACATGAATGGCCAGCAGCTGGAAGAAGTAGACGCTTTCAAATATCTTGGCGCTACCCTCACGAAAGATGGACGCTCCACCACAGAGATCAAGACCAGCTAGCCATGGCAACATCAGCTATGGCAAAACTGAACAAGATATGGAGAAGCGACAACATCAGTTTCAAAACAAAAGTCAAATTGTTCAGATCCCTGGTCATCTCCATCTTGCTCTACTGCTGCGAAAGTTGGACAATGACCGCTGAAACCACCAAGCGGATCCAGACATTCGAGACAAAATGCTTCAGGCGACTGCTTGGAATTTCCTGGAAGGATAGGAAAACAAACACCTATGTGCGAAGTCAAGTCGCACTGATGGCTGGTCCCTCAGGAACCCCTACTAGCCACTGTCAACAAAAGGAAGCTGGCATGGTTCGGCCATGTCACACGCCACAACACCCTCCCCAAGACAGTCCTACAAGGAACGCTAGAAGGTGGCAGACGCCGAGGCAGACAAACCAAAAGCTGGATGGATAACATCAAGGAGTGGACCCCCTGGACAGTCCAACACTCATTCGGAAGGCAGAGGACAGGGCTGGATGGCGACGGCTGGCTGCAGAATCGTCTCTCATGTCTCCTCCACGACCATCCTGGTCATGAGAAAGAAGAAGATTCCAGGTATGTTTCCCCTCTTGTTGGTGTCTTTATTTTTGTTTATTTGTTGTTTTTGTGTGCAATTTTAGCCACATGTGATTGTTACTGGCCTTATTGGCCACTTGGAATGGAGGATCATAAGGAAAAGGGTACTTCTATGGCATTGTGAAAATTGTTCCAGTCTCATCTGTAGAGCAATGCAGTTCGATACCATGCAATAAATCACAAGAAATGCAGTTTAAAATGGGATAAGAAAAAACTGATTTGCCAATTAACATAACGGAAATAACTTGAAAAATGAAAGCTTTGACAGGACAAGCCAGTGGTCAGAGTATTTGTTCCTGGAGTCCAAAGGGACTAACAATAATGGGTATAGTTTGCTTTACAATGACTGACTGATCCCCTTGCTTCAAGCTCTAAATGAAGACTAGATCAAAAGCCTACCTTTTCTATGAATCATATTCAAAATGAAAAGGTTATGCTAGTCTTGCATTAGAAAAAAAGACTGAAAAGCAAATGAAAACTGTACTATGTGTTTCCATGTTGCTCATGTTTTGTATTTGTGCATGCAAACAAAACCTAAGAATATCAATAGTAAATTTATACAACCTGGTTTCAAAGTTGTCTTAGTCCTTTTTAATGGAAGAAAATACAATGTTTCCAGTGCACTGCAGAAATCAAAATGCCTGTAGCTTTGACTTGACTTAGTTCTCTTCATTCTCTCTGGAACTTAGTGCTTTCTATTACTTGCAGATCTCTCGTGTGATTGATCTTGTACTATCCACTTTGCCTCACGCAAGGCATTCTGGTTATTTTCAATGTAATGTTCCCTGCTCTTTTCCAGTGCCAATGCCTTCTACTTCACTGTCTTTGTCTGGAAATTTCAGGGTGTCTCTAAAGCAGGGAGAACAGGTCATTGTCTCCTAATATTTTGTTTTATCGTTTTTTCGTCATATTCTGATACCTTTGTTTTTCAAATTCCCCTTACTTTCAACTATGTTTCAAATTTAACGATGGCTTTATCTCATGAACCTTCTTCTATTTTCATTTTTTTTCACATCCCAACATTATGACTTGCCTCTTACTTCTCTTTCCCCCCCCCCCCTTACTTCAATTAACTTATCTCTTTAACTAAACAGGACGTTAGCGCTTCCTCTACAGATTTTCTGAAAAGTTCACCTTCGATTTCAGATTTTGACAAGAACAACTGAACATTGTCTCAAACACTGTGTGCTCCTTTCAATTCCATTT
>CM060325.1:12297179-12305413 GCA_030674155.1 Stramonita haemastoma | reverse complement strand
GGCACGGAGAGAATTAAGGTTACGGTAAAGGTAAGGAAAACAACCATACAATAACTTCACATCCTGTGTGTACTTCTGCTCTCAGAGTGATCGCCATGTATGATGAGTGAAAAATATTTCATTCTTTGAATGATACCCAAAGGTGTTTAAGCTGGGGAACGCCTAACACAACGCAACAACAACAACAACAGCATCAGCAATAACAACAACAAAATGTATTGTTTCCGTTGTACAGAAAAATAGTGTTAAGCAAGTGCTCCCCCCCCCTTACCCCTTCCCTTTCCACCTTTTTTTTCACTTAATCTTGTAGGAAGGATTCTCTCCGTTTGAGCCCATCAGTGTAAATGTGTTTCAGCGTTAAATTGGAATGAAACCAACACAATTTTCATGTGGTTTAAACGTAACACAACAGTGTAGACAGTGAAAGGGGTGTGCTTGTATGTATATAATTATGAGCAATAGTCTGGTGCTAGTCTTTCGGAACGGCAACAATCTGAAGTCACAAGTACCTGACACATTGTTTTAAATTTGGTTCCTCAGCTAGAGCCCCAAACAAGGTTCACCAATGATGAGATTTGTGTGTATGCAACAAGTTTTGAGATGATGTCTAAATACAACAACCAGTGTGCATGCTTTAAAAAAAAAATGTTATTACCTACCAACAGCTATGGTCTACTCTTTTGAAAGGAAGAATGTAGCGTAACGTGTGTGTAAACCTGTTCTGCAAGATTCTTTTTCTGTGTCTTTCTGTCTCTCTGTCCCTCTCTGTCTCTCTCTGTGTCTGTCTGTGTCTGTCTGTCTGCCTGTCTGCCTGTCGCTGTCTGTCTGTCTGTCTGTCTTCTTATCTGTCTGTCTTCTCTCTCTCCCTCTCTCATCTCTCTCTCTCTCTGTCATCTCTACACTCTCTCTACTCTCTCTCTCTCCCTCATCTCTCTCATCTCTTCTCTCTCTCTCTCTCTCTCCTCTCTCTCTCTTATTTTTTCTATCGAATGTTATCCCTGAAAAGGCGGGACTGGATGTAAAAAAGCACAAGTGCTTATCTGTATCCTCGAATAAAAGAATTTTGCCTTGCCTTGCCTTGCCTGTCTCTCTCTCTCTCTCTCCTCTCTCTCTCTCTCTCTCTCTCTCTCTCCTCATTCTCTCTCTCTCTCTCTCTCTCTCTCTCTCTCTCTCTCTCTCTCCTCTCTCTCTCCTCTCTCTCTCTCTCTCTCTTCTTCTCTCTCTCCTCTCTCTCTCTCTCTCCCTCTCTCTCTCTCCCCTCCCTCTATCTCTCTCTCCCTCCCTCTCTCCCCCCTCCCCCCTCTCCTCTCTCTCTCTCTCTCTCTCTCTCTCTCCTCTCTCTCTCTCTCTCTCTCTCTCTCTCTCCTCTCTCTCAAATGTTAGAATATGGACAAAGAAGAGAGGTGAAACAGAAAACAAAGCTGAGGGGGAGGGGCGGAGACAAAGCTGTCATCACAATACTGATTTTGAGGTGCGTTTCTTAGAAAAGCAAAGCGTCTCTGCTAGTAACACTAGCTAGAGGGGGACGGAAAGCCTAGTGGTCAGAACATTGCGCTGGCAATTTGACAACCCGAGTTCGAGTCCGGTCGAGGAGATTTTTCTCCTGGAGTTAACATCAGTGCTGACTCCGCTCTCCCCAAAAGTCCTTCAGATGAGACTTTAAACCGAGGCCCCGTGTGCGAACGCACGCAGAACATCTTGCGCACACGTTAAATCCTGTTCCGCTTTTCGTAAGAGTAGGCCATCGTGTGCCGGTGGGAACAGATGACAATATTTACAAAACTGCATACACACGGGGACCGGATGAAAAAAAGCACATGATTGCTTATTCTGTTATCCTCGATATAGAAGAATAAATAAATAAATAAATAAATTAATTAATTAATTAATTAATTAATTAATTAAAAAAACACTCTGCACCTCAGTGTACCAAAAAGCCCATGTCCCTCTACATTAATTTGCTGCCAATAAACCACAACAGATGCTGCTACATTGCAGATGACAAACAGACAGACAGACAGACAGACAAATAAATAAACAGACAGACAGACAGACAAACAACTGTTGCCAATAAACCACAACAGATGCTCCTGCCTCACAGATGACAATTAGACAGACAGACAGACAAATAAACAGACATAACAGACAGACGAGACATATAGACAATAATAAACAGACATACAGACAGACAAGACATACAAATACACAGACATACAGGCAGACAAGACATACAGACAAATGACATACAGACAGACAAGGCATACAGACAAATACACAGACATTCAGGCAGACAAGACATACAGACAAATAAACAGACAGACAGACAGACAGACAGACAGACAGACAGACAGACAGACAGACAGACAGGGAAGCTGACTCCTTGGCCATGCTGAACGTCAGTGGAAACACGTGTCAGTGTTTAGTGTCATCCTCTTGTCTGCTAGCTGACATGACTGCTGCTGCTGCTGCTGCTGCTGCTGCTGCTGCTGCTGCTGCTGCTGCTGCTGCTGCTGCTGCTGCTGCTGCTGCTGCTATCTTGTCTGTGCAGATACACAGACTGCAGCCAGTTGTGGCTGTTGTCGTGCCACAGATCAATCAGCTCATGCCCAGCAGTTGTATGTATGGCCTTTGTAGTGTAGTGTAGGAGTTTCCAGTGTGTACGTGTGCGTGGGGTTTACTTGGTGCGTTTGTTTTCTTTTGGTGTTGTGTGTTTATTTATTTGTTTGTTTATTTATTTATTTATTTATTTCTACCACTTTATGTCACAGCACATTTTTCTGCGTGAAATTCGGGCTGCTCTCCCCGGGGAGAGCACGTCGCCACAAGTGCAGCGCCACCCATTATTATTTTTTTTTTATCTTTTATCTGTCTGCAACTTGATTTGCATCCCTATCAGAGTGGCCTTTTTTCTACAGAATTTTGCCAGGGACAACCCTCTTGTTACCGTGGGTTCTGTTACGTGTGCTAAATAATGAAATGTAACACACAGGACCTCAGTTTATCGTCTCATTCGAAAGGCTAGCACCCAGGCCACCTGTCATGGTCTAATGGATGGGGGGAAAGTTTTGGGCCCAAACGGGATTGGAACCACCGCACACTCCGATCCAGACTTTTCGCATTCTAGGCAGGTGCGTTACCTCTAGACCACCGAACCACTACAGGCTGAAACACATGTAAAGTCGAAGAGCGGTGGTCTGACTCTTATCTGAGTCTCAAGAATCTGTTTACCTTATCCACAATATCTTGACTTGCGGTCCAGAAATGTGAGTCTAATATTCATCTCAAGAAAGAACTCTCAGCTAGGAACAAAACGCTGCGCCTAGAAAATCTTTAGCTCCTTTTTTCAGAAAAAAGTTTATGTGCTGGCAAGAAAAAGTCCAAACAGTGTGTGATATATATTTGATTGTAATGTTTCTAGGGTTGTTGAAAACACACTCTCGATACAAAAAAATTATTACCCAGACCTGCCAGTCGTGCTACTATCACTTACGGAGTATAAGTGCACTCCGAAAGTACCTATCCACTGATGCAACATCCAGAATTGTCACGTAGCTCATTCTCTCACGTCAGGACTATTACAATTCTCTTTTGGCTGGTCTGCCAGCATCATCTACCCATCTCCCTTCAACGTATATAAAACTCTGTAGCTCGACTAGTCCTAAGAAAGAAAAAGCAGAACACATCATGTCTCTCTTGCGATCTCTTCACTGGCTACCTGTCTCACAAAGAGTGAAATATAAGCTTTGTTCCCTCAGTTACAAATGTCTCCACAAAGCTGCACCCCCCTATCTCTTTAACTGTCTTCACCTATATTCTCCATCTCTCTCCCTCCATTCTACTGCAGTTGTCCTGTGCCTTCAAACGCCCAGATTCAAACAATCCACTGTTGCAAGACAATACGTTACAGTCCAATGCAATTTAATGGAACATAATGCAACATGGTAAAAGGTAAAGGTGTTCCATAACCTGTGTGGTCGTAGGGGAGCGAGGCATGAGAGACCTCAGCTTCTCTAGGGGCCAGCATGTTGAGGGCGGTGCCCATCTCCTCTCCCTCGCTGCTTTACCTTCCCTGACCCTAAAGAAGGCAGGTACCTATTTACAGTTGGGTGAACTGGGGAAACTGTACTGAAGCCAAGCCGCGCAAACGGTCACCCATCCAATTGGTAACCATGCTCGACGCTGCTTAACCTTGGCTGGGGAAAGCGAGCGCTCTAATGCAACATGAAATGACGCAATAAAACACTGCAACACAACGCAGCTCAACACGATCAAGACATGTTTTAATGTTTCTGGATAAGCCAGCTGTTTTCCTGTGGAGGACAGTAAAACAAACACAGCAGAGAAGGAAATAACCATACAGGCGGGCCGCGCTTGTTTCTAGAATACTTTGAAAAGGATACTGTTTTAGCTTGAGTCTGTTTTTCAATTCAAGATTCTATCAGCTGTGAAGTTTTATCCGTGGCTCTGTCTCTTCATCTTTCTCATCTCTCCATCTTTCATCAGCTGCCTTCTATCCCTCTGTCAGTCTGTCTCTCTCAGTCTGTCTATGTATGAATGTCTCTCAGTCTGTCTGCGTATGATGATGGATGATGATGGATGGATGTGCTGTGATGGAATGGATGGATGGATGGATAGGATGGATATGGATGGATGGATGGATGTAATGGAAAAATCTATGCATATAATTATGTGTGTGCATAAGCATCAATCTAAATGGGCATGTACTTTTTCTATGTTTATATGCTCCATGCTATGACAAACCTAAGGAAAGACATGCAGACAAGTACATATTTTGTCACGTGTTCAGTGCGTTAGATATTTGATTAACATCTTTTTTGTTTATATTTTCATTAAAAAAAAATTTAATTCAAGTTCTCATGACTGTTTCTGCTACTAGTTCTGTTGGGTGAGGGAGGCAGAGGAAATTATAATTGTCACCTTATATTCATAACAGGCTATAACTGCTACCCCAATACCCAACACTCATTCCGATCTCATCACACTCACACTCAGCCTTGTTCTATCGTACCATCAGAGCCCAAAGAAATACTTACTTTACCACAAAAAAACCCCAAGAATACGTCAACTTTAGATCACAAACCGGAGAAGACTGCTTTTTGTCTGTTCTGGATATCGAACCATCATTGCTGCTGCTTCTGCTGCTGCAGCTTCTACTACTGCTGCTGCGCTGCTGCTGCGCTCTGCTGCTGCTGCTGCTGTTGCTGCTGTTTGCTGCTGCTGCTGCTATGCTATACTGGCTTCTTTGACAAAAGACAGGCAGACAGAACACAAACACACATAAAACGCAGAATATTCTCTGGCACGTCTTCCTATCACTTCTTCCACCCCTTCCCCCCACCCTCTTCCCCTCCTCTCTCTCCCCTTGCTCCTCCAACCCTCTACAACCCCCCCCCCACCCCTCCCTCTCACCAGCCTTCTGTCTATCTGTCTGTCTGTCTGTCTCTGTCTGTCTGTCTCTGTCTCTGTCTATCTGTCTATCTGTCTCCCTGTCTCTGTCTGTCTGTGGCTGTGTGTGTTGTCTCTCTCCCTTCTGTCTCTGTCTCTACTCTCCCCTCTCTCTCTCTTCCTCTCTCTCTCCTCTCTCTCTCTCTCTCCTCTCTCTCTCTCTCTCCTCTCTCTCTCTCTTCTCTCTCTCTCTCTCTCTCCTATTCATTGATCGATCTGCAACAACAGGGATTTACAAAAACAGGGAGCAGAGAGAGGGAGAGAGAGAGAGAGGAGGGAGGGGACAGAGGAACACACTGGAGAGGGTGGGGGTGGGGGTAAAGAAGGACAGGTGGGTGGGAATGGGGGAGAGGTGGTGGTGGGAGGGGAGGGGGTTGGGGGATGCCAAGAGGGAGGTAAGGCAGACAGCAAAAGATGACAAATGACTTGCCCTTGCCTCCGGTTGGGCAGGGGAAAGAACTCCCACAGCTCCCCTTGTGTGGAGGCTGAGGGTTAACCCCCTTTGCCCTCTCTGACAGCCGCGAACACAGCGAGGGACAGCACCCAGGGGAGGTCACCTTTACCCATCCTCGTCATTTCTTCTTTCCCTTACTTGTTTGTGCTTTTTCCCCTACAGGAGAGAGACTGAAACAGACACAGAGACAGACAGACAGACAGTCGTCCATACATATATATATATATATATATATATATATATAATATATATATAAATATATAGAAGAGAATGGAGAGAGACAGACAGACAGACAGACAGACAGAGACAGAGAGACAGAGACAGAAAGATAGACAGACTGACAAACAGACAGACTGACAGACAGACAGATTAATAGAATCCAAGAGAGACAGAGACAGAGACAGGCAGACAGACAGACAGACACATACAGACAGACAGAGACAGAGAGAGATAAAGACAGAGAGTTACACAGACAGAGAAACAGACAGACAGACAGACAGACAGACAAACAAAATGGGGAACAAAACTATGGCCGACAAACAGACAAGACAGACAGGCAAGCATACGAGCAAGCTTATCGACATACAGATAGGTACACAGGCAGGCAAACAGGCGTACCGGCAAGCAGGCAGACATGCAAAATAGACTCACGGGCAGATAATTATGCAGATATGGATATACATTGTGCTCATAGTCAACATTTTCTGTGTTCCCGTAGAGGCGCCAATGAGAGCAGAATGTCCCGTGATATTATACACTGTATCACATTAGGGAGCTATAGGAACTGACTGCGAGAGCGGAGAAGAAGACAGACAGAAAGAAAGAAATCGAATTAATTTTTTAAAATCTTTATTTCCTAGGTCTGTCGGCAGGCAACCACCAACAAGTGCTATTTAAGAGATAGAGGGAGGGGGGAAGGGGCAGACAGACAGATAGACAGACAGGAAAGAGAGAGAGAGAGAGAGAGAGAGAGAGAGAGAGAGAGAGAGAAGAGAGAGAGAGAGAGAGAAGAGAGAGAGAGAGAGAGAGAGAGAGAGAGAGGAGAGAGAGAGTGGTACTAAGAGACACAGAGACTGACAGACAGATACATACATACATACACACTAACCTTGACAATTACAGACAGAAAGACAGACAGATAGACAGATAGACAGACAGATAGACAAACAAACAAACAAACAAGCAAACACAGGAACCCAGACAGAGACATATAGATCTAGACAGACAGGACGACAAACAGTTTCAGCGAGGAAAGGAAAGACAAAGCAGAAAAAAACAAAGACAGAGACAGAAAGATACTAACATAAAGAAAAAGAGTGAATGAGAAACAGACAGTTGAGTCGACAGTTACTGTGATTTGCAGACACCCAGATAGACAAACAGACAGACAGACAGACAGACAGACAGACAGACAGACAGATAGTCAGACAGGCAGACAGACAGACAGGCAGACAGGCAGACAGACAGACAGGCAGACAGGCAGACAGATAGACAGGCAGACAGTCAGACACATAGACAGGCAGACAGAAAAACAGACAGACAGACAAACAGACAGTCAGCCAGACAGACAGACAGACAAAGTCAGCCAGCCAGCCAGCCAGACACAGACAGACAAAGACAGTCAGACAGACAGACAGACAGGTAGACAGAAGGGAAGGAGAGGGGAAGGGGGTTGGGGGTGGGGGGTTCTGATGGAACAAAGTCATCTCTTTTGAAGGTGGTGTGGAGGCGGAATAGCCTTGTGTCCTAAAGTGGTTATTGTCATTAAGTGGACAGGCATCCTGGGTCTGAAAACTTCCTGTAGAACAAAAAACATCTCCATTCCTTCACCAGGTGGGCTGCCAATGCACAAAACTGCAAATCGCAAGACAAACGACAATGTAACGCCATTTTTTTGCAGTTTGAAAAATTATATGCATTGGTTGATTGCTTGATTGATTGCTTGGTTGGTTGATTGGTTGGTTCATTGATCCGTCAATTTGTTTTCTTTTAATAGCTTTCATGTGCTCTCTCCTCTCTCCTCTCTCTCTCTTCTTCTCCTCTCTCTCTCTCGTCTCTCTCTCTCTCTCTCTCTCTCTCACTCTCTCTCTCTCCTCTTCTACTCTCTCTCCTCTCATCTCTCATTCACTCTCTCTCTCTCTCTTCTCTCTCTCTCTCTTCTCTCTGTGTCTCTCTGTGTCTCTCGTCTCTCTGTCTTGTCTCTCTGTCTTCCTATATATATATATGACTCTCTGTGTCTCTCTCTGAATGTCTCACTTTGTCATATTTTCTGACATTCTATGGCTCTGTCGTCTGTCTGTCTGTCTCTGTGTGT
>CM060325.1:12267179-12284679 GCA_030674155.1 Stramonita haemastoma | reverse complement strand
CATAAGGAGTCGCATTGCACCAGATGTCAATTTTTAGTTATTGACAAACTATTAATCTGCAATAAAAGGGCTATCCAATACAAAAAACAGATTGAAAATCAGACAATTCTGTGGAAAGTTATTACACATTGAAATGAAAGACTGCAAGATGTGACAAAATGAGAAACGGGCAAGTTTTTTTTCGTAAAAGGTTGTCAGAATGAGGGCTCAGGTATTTGCAAAACACATTTAAAAGCAAAAGGAATAGAAACTATGCCTTGATATTTTATTATAAGGTAGATAAACGGACATAGTTTAATAATATTATCAAAATCTCAAAATTGACAACTTGACCCCCATCTACCTTTAATGGCTCCTAGCACAAAATTGGGTAATGTGCTAAGCGACTCATTTCGTGGTGGAGCGTCACAATTAAGCATAACATTAATTAACCAGTTTATGGCCATGAAGCTCTCCCTGTGTGAGGGGACTGTGTAATTCCATCTCCCCTCTGCCTCCTCTGCCTCTCCGTCACCTTCAAACACAGTTTGGTATGTTATTGCATAATGCTTTTTAATTCTTTAAGGGGTGTGGGTTGGGTGGAAGTGGGGTAGGAGTGGTATTTTATATGTCTTGCGGGCTTGCTAGTTTGTGTTCGGTTTTTTATTATATCTTTTAAAACTTTTGTTTGTTTTTTTTTTGTTTTTATTTGTGTTTGCTGTGTGAATTTTCTTATTGCTTTTTTGGGGGGTAGAGGGATTTGTTTCTTTCTTTTCTTTTCTTTTTTTAAAATAATTTTTCTATTATTATGGCTTCCTTTCTTTTATTGCATTTTTTTTCCTTTTGGTGTTATTTCTCCTTTTTTTTCTTTTTTCTTTTCTTTTTCCTATTCTGTCTTCCTTTGTTCTGTTTTGTTTTTGTTTTTATCAAAGGGCTATTGAGAGGGTGCTCATTTTAATACCTTTTTTCAAATTTCTTTTTCCATTTGTTCTCTATTTTTTTTCTTTTTTTCTTTCTTTCTTCTTTTGTCGCTTTCCTCATTCTTCCTTCGGGTTGTTTTTCTTCTTTTTTTTGTCTGTTTTTTTTTTTTTTTTTTAATTCCCACTCTTTTAGTGTGCTGCTGCTGTTGTTGTTGTTGATGGCTATGTTCTGGCTTTTTTATGGCTTGTTTTGTTGTTTTTTGTGTTGATCCATCCTTCTTTTCTTCTTTCTTACTGGGTTCATTCATTTTCGTTCTGAACGTCTGTCTCTTTCCATTTATTCCACGGTTTCGTTTGTGTTTGGTTTTGTTTGGGGTTTTTTTGTTTGGTTATTTTTTTGTTGGTGGTTGTTTTTGTTCCCTACTTTTCCTTTCTTTCCTTTTTCTCTTCTTTCTTTTGTTTTTCTGAAATTTTGTTTGCTTATTGTGTTCCTTTTCTTCTTCTGCCCCCCCCCCCCTCCCCCTTCCCCCCCTCTCTCTCTGTGTGTCTCTGTCTCTCTCTGTCTCTGTCTGTCTGTCTGTCTGTCTGGCATTCTGTCTGTCTGTCTGTCTGGCATTCTGTCTGTCTGTCTGTCTGTCTGTCTGTCTGTCTGTCTGTCTGTCTGTCTCTCTCTCTCTCTCTCTCTCCTCTCTCCCTCTCTCTCTCTCTCTCTCTCTCTCTCTCTCTCTCCCTCTGTTGTTTTTATAAAGTCTTTTCTTTTTGCTTTTTTTTTGTTTGTTTCTTCGTTTGCTTCTCTTATTTTCTTTCTTTGTTTCTGTGTTTCTTTCTTTCATACATTAAGAGATTTTCTCTTTCTTTTCTTCTCTGTTTTCTTGTTTTTTTCTTATATTTTTTCTTTGTTTTTATCTTTCTGTTTGTCTATTCATTAGTTGTTTTTTTGTCTGTTTGAAATGAGTGAATTCATCTGTATTTTCATTTATATTGTCTGTTGTTTAAGTTAGTGAATTAATTCTTCTGTACCTCGTTTACGCTTTGTTATATCTTTTTATTAGGCATTTTTTATCATTGTTGTTGTTGTTTTTCCTTTCTTTGCTAAAGTATCTGTACTTAACATTTTTTATGTAACAATACAATAAAATGTTTCGTTTAAAAACTTAGGGTTACAGGAACAGTAGAAATCAGTCATTGCCAAAACGATAAACAGACAAAATAAATATACAGAGTGATAGAAACACAGACAAACAGGCGTGTACAGACACAGAGTATGAGGTTTCCTCTAAAAGCCAAATAAGTGGCAACAACAAGAATACGTCCCCTGGTGTGTCGGAGAGAAAGTGAGTCTTGTAGACAGTGAAGATGAAAAAGAATGACATTCGTCTTTTGTATCTCCATCCCTCTGCTCTCTACCCCCCCCCCCCCCCCCACCACACCCCCCCCCCCCCACCCACCACCACCACCACCACCACCAACACCACCTCCACCTCTACCTCTTTCTTCCCCCTGTCCATCTTTTATGGCTTTTATTTTCTGTATCCCTGTGGAGGGTGGAGTTGAATTATGCATTCATTCCTTCGGTGTGTTTTTTTCTTTGTTTACTCATTCATTCATTTATTCACTTATCTATTCGGTTTTTATACCTATTTATTTATTTATTTGTCCATTCATACGTTTTCTTTTTCACTTTCTTTGTTTTGTAGGATATATTTGGCTTTTTAAAACACTTATTTATGTTATTTTATATTTTTAGGTTTTTCTTCATCTTTCTTTGGGTTATTTTCATATTTTTCTGTTCCTTCTCTCTTCCGGTACTTTTTCTATGTCTTTTATTGTCGTTTGTTTTGTTCCTTTTTTATCCTTTTTTTCCCCCAGACAGACAAATTGACACATACAAAGACATACACACACATCATATATACAAACTTCAGATGTTTCCTAAATCCGAATAAGCGACAACAACAAGAATGTGTCCCCGAGGTGTTGTTCAGAAAGTTAGTGCTGAAGACAGGGAAGTTTGGAAAGAAGGATATTCCCCCTCCAACCCCACCTCCCATCTTCTTTACCTCCCCCCCCCCCCCCCCCCCCCCCCGCCTAAAATCCACGCCCTTCCCCTCCTCCCTCCCCCCTCTGCCATTTGTATTGCTACTCATCATTTCTGGTTAGATATTTTACTCTCCCGGTGGAAGATATTTTTTAAATTTAATTATTTATGTATGTATTTATTTATTTATTATTTGTTTGTTTGTTTTCTCATTTAACTATTTAGTAATTCATTTATTTATATATCTTTTTGTTATTTCTGTTTTTATTATTTATTCATTTATTTGTTTATCTATTATTTATTCGGAAGTTTGTTTTATCCTTTTTTTTCCATTTTTTATTTCTTGACTTTGTCTATTTCAAGATGGTGATTTTATTACATTGACTAATTGATTGATCGATTGATTGACTGATTGATCGATCGATCGATCAATCAATCAATTAATCAATCAATTGTTTGGCTGATCGATTTATTTTGTCATTTATTCACTTTCGTTCATTTCTTTTTTGTGTATATTTTTTTTATTTCTTCTGTCTTTTTTTCTTTCTTTCTTTCTTTCTTTCTTTCTTTTCTTTCTTTCTTTCTTTCTTTCTTTCTTTCTTTTCTTTAATCTCTTTATCTCTTCATTACCTCTTTTTCTCTTTCTGTCTTTCTTCCATTCTTTCTGTGAGTCTTTCTCATTTTTTACTTTCTTTCCTTATATTCTTCCTTTTTTTCATGTCTTTATTTCTCCCATCTTTCCTTTCAAACAAATAGTCTTGACATACATGCATTATGAATACCGTTCCGCTTTTCGCAAGAATAGGCCATTGTGTGCCGGTGGGAACGGATGACAAGATTCACAAAACTGTATAGATACGGGGACTGAATGTAAAAAAAGGACATGAGTGCTTTTTTTCCAGTATCCTCGAAATAAAAGAAAAAAATAAATACAAAGACATAGTCTACAGCTAGCTACACAAAACCTGAGGTTTCGTCTTAAAAGCCCGAGCAAGCGGTAACAGCCAACACCTATGGGTCTCTGAGGAATCACAGGGAAAGTCTGTGTTGAAAGCAATGACACTGACCCTTTACTTTGTATACCTCCCTCTCCACTCTCTCTCTCTCTCTCTCTCTCTCTCTCCTCTCTCTCTCCTCTCTCTCTCTCTCTCTCTCTCTCTCTCTCTCTCTCTCTCTCTCTCCTCATCCTCTCTCTCTCTCCTCTCTCTCTCCCCTCACCCTGCACCCCAACCCCCACGTCACCCACACCCCGTCAAACCTCCATTCGTATTGTTATGTATCCTTTTAGGCATTCTCACACTCCCCTTCCTCTATGATGTTATTGTTGTTGTTGCTGTTGTTGTTGTTGTTGCTATTGTTATTGTCGTCGTTGTTTTGTTGTTGTTGTTGTTGTTGTTGGGGGAGGTCTGTGTTTTTTTAAATTTCATTTATTTTATTCTTTTATATTCTATATAATCGAGGATAATGGAATAAGCACTCGTGTGCTTTTCTTCACATTCAGTCCCTGTTTGTGTACAGTTTTGTAAATATTGTCATCTGTTCCCACCGGCACACGATGGCCTACTCTTACAAAAAGCGGAACAGGATTTAACGTATTCGCAAGATGTTCTGCGTGCGTTCGCACACGGGACCATCGGTTTATAGTCTCATCCTTTTGGGTGTTTTCACTCTCATTCCTCTTTGTTGTTGCTGCTGTTGTCGTTGTTGTTGTTTTGGTGGTGGTGGTGGTGGTGGTGGTGGTGGTGGTGTGTGGGGGGGGTGTGTGGGTGTGTGTGTATGTGCATGCGTGTGTGTATGTGCATGCGTTGTGTGTGTTGTGTGTGTGTGTGTGTGTGTGTGTGTGTGTGTGTGTGTGTGTGTGTGTGTGTGTGTGTGTTCGCGCGCTTACTTGCTTGCTTACTTGTGTGTGTGTGTGTGTGTGTGTGTGTGTGTGTGTGTGTGTGTGTGTATGTGTGTTCACGCGTTTACTTGCTTGCTTACTTTTGTGTGTGTGTGTGTGTGTGTGTATGTGTGTGTGTGTGTGTGTGTGTGTGTGTGTGTGTGTGTGTGTGTGTGTGTGTGTGTGTTTGCACGCGTGCGTGCGTGCGTAGACTTAGCTCTCAAAGACAAAAGATGAGACAGAAGAAGATGCTCCCCTTCCTTCCTCCCCACTCACACCCCTCACCCCCATCCCCAAACCCAACCATCATCACCACTACATCTCCCCGCATTCACCCACCCTTTTATCCCCCTCCCTTCATCATTCCTTCCTCCTCTGCAACTTACACCCCCCTCCCCCAACTTTCCCCTCCTCTCCCCCTGTAAACTCCTTTTGCCGTAAACGGTTTACAATTATTACGTTCCCCTCGCGTGAGGACAATGCGTAACTCCAACTCCCTCTGGAAACAAAGTTTGGTGTAGCAAGGGAACATTTTCAGTTTGTTTTGTTGTGAATATTTTGTCGATGTTGTTCTTGTTTTGTTTTTCTTTTGATTTGTTTTTTTCTCTCTATCTAAAACTCTTTATTTTTCATTTTTGTTGTTGTTGGTTGTTTATGCTATTTGGTCCAATGTCACAAACACAATGGATCGGCGGTCGAGGGGTTACGTTTTCGCTTAGAAAGCAAGAAATGCTAGTTCCATTCCATTTGTGGCTAGACTTTCCTCCCCATCCTTTCACTACACTAGACCTTGAGTGGGGGCCTGGGTGTTAGGATTTTTTTTTTCTGATGAGACGAAAACCTTAGGGATTACGTGAAACACGCATTCAACACACGTTAAAGAACCTACAACAACAGGTGTGTTTGTAGTCCCTGACAAATTTCCGATGAAAAAGGCCATTCTCAGAGGAAAAGAAAACAAATTATGTAGATAGAGAAGGGCTGAGAGAGGGGGGCAAGCAAAATTCTAATGGATGGCATTGTACTTGTGGCGACAACGCTCTTCCGAGGCAGAGCAGCCCGAATTTTATGCAGAGAAATCTGGAAGCCCTGCTGCTGTTACACACACACACACACGCACACACACACACACACACACACACACACACACACACACACACGCACGCACGCACGCACGCACGCACGCACGCACAGCACCACGCACGCACGCACGCACGCACGCACGCACCACACACACACCACACACACACACACACACACACACACACACACACACACACACACACACAGGGACCGAGATAGCTTGGTGGTCAGGATGATGCGCTCGTGATCTGCTGACCCGGATTCGAACCCCGATCAAGAGGATTTTTCCTCTGGAGTTAACATCAGTGCCGTCTCCACTCCCCCCTAAAGTCCTTCGGATAAGAATGTAAACCGAGGTCCCGTTTGCGAACTCAGGTAGAACATCTTGTGTACACGTTAAAAGCTTTTTGAAAGAGTAGACTGTTGTGTGACTGTGAGAACGTAGGGCAAAATTTACAAAACTGCATAGACACTGGGACTAGATGTAAAAAAAAAGAAAAAGCACATGCGAGCTTATTCTATTATCCTCGAAATAAAAGAGTGAAAATTTAAAGAAAAGAAAGAACAGACACACACACACACACACACACACACACACACACACACACACACACACACACCCACACACACACACACACACACACACACACACACACTATTCGTACATACATAAACACACACACACACAAAAACCACGCATATCAGCAGCTGTAGTTTAGTGACTGCATGTGCACACAATATAAAATACTATGGCGTTAAGAAAAGAAACAACAACAACAAATTACAATAATAAACAAACGAACCACAGAATAAAACCTGTTTATTATTTCTTCTCTTCTTTTTATATTTGATTTGTTTGTTTTGTTGTTGTATTGCTTTTTTTGTGTAGGCCATAAACATTGCAATTTGAGAATGTATTCAGGGAAAAGACGGCATGTGGAGTTTTTTAGGGGGGAGTGAGCATTCTGAAAGAAAACGAAGAAAGAATGGTTGTATAAATGGAGGTGATCAATGGCGTCTTTTCTGTCTGTTTTCTTTTTCTCCTTTTATTTCACCCCGCCCCCCTCTCCCTGCCTCCCCCTCCCCCTCCCTCCCTCCCCATGAACTCCCCTTTTCCTTTCTTTTTCTCTCTCGCATTTATATTCGAATTTTCTGTTTTCTTTTCTTTTCTTTCCCTTTGCTAACAGTTTTTAACTCTCTCTCTCTCTCCTCTCTCTCCTCTCTCTCTCTCTCTCTCACTCCTCTCTCTCTCTCTCTCTTCTCTCTCTCTCTCTCTCTCTCTCTCTCTCTCTCCTCCTCTTTCAGTGTGCTTTTTTGTTCCTTTTTGTGATGCGTTTTGGTTGTTGTTTTGGTTGTTTCTTGTTGTTTGGGGGGTTTTTTTGGTTTGCTTTTTATTTTTTGGGGGGCTGCTGTTTTTGGTGTTTGTGTGTTTGGTTGTTTTGTTTTTTTTGTTTTGTTTTGTTTTTGTTTTTAGTTTGGGGGGGGGGGGAGAAGAGTTAGGATTTTTGTTAACGTTTTATCGGGTTTTTTCTTATGTTTTTTTTTTCTATCATTTCTTCTTTATTTTTTCTTTTTTTTTTAAATATATTCTTTCTCTTATCGTTTTCTTTTGTGCTTTTTATCTCGCCTTCTTTTCTTTTCTTTTCTTTCTTTATTTTTATCTCCCTTCTACTGCTTTTCTTTTTATTTTACATTCTTTCTTTTTCTTGTCGTTTGTCCCATAACCTCCCTACAGGCACGCAACTTCACTGGCAGACACGTGAAGTAAGGATTACTGATAGAGAGGGGGCGGGGATAGAGACTTGAAGGGAAGGATAGTGGTGGGAAAGAGGAAATAAAGAAAGAAAGAAGGAAGCAGAGGTAAGTGGTCAATGGGTACACATTTTACCATTTCCACAACAAAATATAATATAGTCGATTGCTTGTTTTCTTGTATTTTTACCAATTCCTCAAGAAAATATGATATAGTCGATTGCTTGTTTGTTTGTATTTCACTATTAATTGACACAACAAAATGTAATATAGTCGATTGCTTGTTTGCTTGTATTTCACTATTAATTTCCACAACAAAATGTAAAATAGTTGATTGCTTGCTTGTGTGTATTTCATTGTTAATTTCCACAACAAAATGTAAAATAGTCGATTCCTTGCTTGTTTGTATTTCACTATTAATTTCCACAACAAACTATAATATAGTTGATTGCTTGTTTATTTGTATTTCACTATTAATTTCCACAACAAAATGTAATATAGTCGATTGCTTGTTTATTTGTATTTCACTATTAATTTCCACAACAAAATGTAATATAGTTGATTGCATGTTTGTGTGTGTTTGTATTTCACCACTTTGGCAACAAAATATAATACAGGCTAGTCGATTGCTATTTTTTGTATTTCACCATTTCCACAACAAGATAGAATATAGTCGATTGCTTGTTTGTTTGTTTACTTTTCGCCATTTCCACGAACAAAATGTAATATAGTCGATTGCTTGTTTGTCTGGGGGTTTTTTGTTTGTTTCTTTTTCTAATATTGCTCTTAGTGCATGGCAAGTTAGAATCATTTTTGTGCTTTTTCGTGTGTGTGTGTGTGTGTGTGGTGTGTGTGTGTGTGTGTGTGTGTGTGTGTGTGTGTGTGTGTGTGTGTGTGTGTGTGTGTGTGTGTTGATTGTGTGTGTGTGATTGTGTGTGTGTGATTGTGCGTTGTGTCTAAACACAAGCACGCCTCTGTGTGTGTGTGTATGTGTGTGTGTGTGCAAGTGGGCTCATTCACATGATGTGTGCATTTATTTGTGCTTTGCATGTGTATATATGTGTGTGTGTGCGTGCGCGTGTGTGTGTATGTGTGTGCGCGCGCGTGGGCGCGCGTGTGAATGTGTGTGTGTGCTCCTTTCAAGATCATCAATTTCCTTTCCTTTGGCAACCTGAAATCAGAGTGATGTATGGCGGGCCTGCCAGCCTGTGATTTTGTCAATAACTACACTTGTGGACCTCTCTCTCTCTGTATCCCTCTGTCTCTCTGTCTCTGTCTCTCTGTCTTTCTGTCTTTCTGCCTCTCAGACTGCCTGCCTGTCTGTTTGTCTCTCACTCTGTCTGTCTTTGTCGTTGTTTTCTGTCTGTCTGATTGTCTGTCTTTGTCTTTGTCCGATTTTCTGTCTGTCTCTCTGTCTGTCTCTGTGTCTGTGTCTGTCTCTCTCTGTCTCAGTCCTCTGTCTGTCTGTCTGTCTGTCTGTCTGTCTGTCTGTCTGTCTGTCTGTCTGTCTGTCTGTCTGTCTGTCTGTCTGTCTGTCTCTCTCTCTCTCTTCTCTCTCTCTCCTCTCTCTCTCTCCTCTCTCTCATCTCTCTCTCTCTCTCTCACTCTCTCTCTCTCTCTCTCTCTCTCTCTCTCTCCTTCCCTCCCTCCCCCCTCTCTCTGTGTACTCTTCTTCATCCCAAGAAAATGTCCTCACTTTTCTGCCCACCCTCCCACCCCACTCCACCACCCCCTTTCAACCTCCTGCTACCCCCTCCTCACCCCAACCCCCCCCCCCAAATTCTCCCTCTTTCCTCTACACCCCCACCCCCTACCACCCATCCCACCACCCCCACTAGCATTCTTTCCCCCCCCCCCCCCCCCCCCCCCCGACTCCTAAAGTAGTTGCACAGAACGCTGATGAGAAGACCAGGTCTGACGCAGAAATATCGGCGCCAAGGCCCATCACTCTCTGGATGATGAACGGCACTACGTCACGCACCTTAAACCAAGATGGCCGCGGTAGACAGAGCATCCAAGTTCTTTTTATTTGGAGGGTCCATCTTTTGAGTTTTCTTTCTTTTTTGGGGGAGAGGGGGGGGGTGAAGGTAATTTCTTAATTTGTTTTTTTATTATTTGATTTGGTTTAGATTTTTGTTTTCTGTTCTTTTTTTTTTTGATAGTATTTTATTGCTGTTAAGGTGTTGTACTTCCCGTTACAAACTGCTTGTTTGTTCATAGTTTTTCTGTGTATGATTGATATTGTTTGTTGTTGTTTGTTTTTTTTCTTTCTGAAGCAATATCTCTATAAACAAAAAAAAAATGTTTTGTGCTTAAGAGTTTTGCCTGGAAAGTAGGTGTGTGTGTGTTTGTGTGTCTGTCTGTCTGTCTGTCTGCCCTGTCTGTGTCTGTGTGTCTGTGCGTGTGTTTATTTATTTGTTTTTCTTTTATATTCTTTATATCGAGGATGATGGAATAAGCACTAGTGTGCTTTTTTTACATCCAGTCCCCGTGTGGGTATGCAGTTTTGTAAATCTTGTTCTTGTCATCTTACGAAAAGCAGAACAGGATTTAACTTGTGCGCAAGATGTTCTACGTGCCTTCGCACACGGGACCTCAGTTTAAAGTCTCATCCGAAGGACTTTTGGGAGAGTGGAGTCAGCACTGATGTTAACTCCAGGGGTAAAATCTCCTTGAAGGGGCGTCTCGGTGGTGGCTCGAACCCAGGCTCGATTCCTGGCCGTAAAATCGGGAGCACAACGCTCTGACCACTAGACTACCCACCTCCATCTTGCTAATTTGAGAGAGAGAGAGAGAGAGAGAGAGAGAGAGAGAGAGAGAGAGAGAGAGAGAGAGAGAGAGAGAGAGAGAGAGAGAGAGAGAGAGAGTCATTTATTTTACTTTTATTTATTCTTTTATATCGAGGATAATGGAATAAGCACTCGTGTGCTTTTTTAACATCCAGTCCCCGTGTGTATGCAGTTTGACAATTTTGTCATCTGGTCCCACCAGCACACAATGGCCTACTCTTTCGAAAAGCAGAACAGGATTTAACATGTGCCCTAGATGTTCTGCGTGAGTTCGCACACGGGGCCTCGGGTTATAGTCTCATCTGAAGGACAGTCAGACAGAGAGAGAGACAGAGAGAGGGGCACACAGGTGGGGAAAACAAGCAAACAAACAAACATAAAAATCAGAGAATCATTTAAAAAAAAAAAAAAAGCTTTTCGCTTTAAAGCCATTGTTCACACTTGCTGTAGGATGGACACCCAAACAAATTTTCTTTTCTTCCTTTCCAGTTCAGATACAACACTGTTCCTCCTTCCCCTGTCCAACGAAAGCCTCTCTTTCTCTATCTATGTCTCTCTGTTTGTATGTCTGTAAGTCTCCCTGTCTGTCTGTTTCCCCTCCCCCTTCCTCTCTCTCAGTCTCTCTCTCTCTCTTTCCCCCTCTCTGTCTCTCTCTGTCCTCTCTAACCTCCCCCCCTCTCTCTCTCTCTCTTAGGGGTTGTTTTTTTTTATATCTGGACTTAATCCCTAATAAGGGCAGGGACTGGACGTAAAAAAGCACGAGAGTGCATATTCATTATTTTTGTAATAAAAGAATTTGATTTGATTTGATGTGATTTGATTTGATCTCTCTCTGTCTCTATCTGTCTCTCTGTCTCTGTCTCTCTCACTCCCCCCCTCTGTCTCTCTCCTCCCCTCTCTCACTCTCCCCCCCCCCCCCCCTCTCTCTCTCTCTCTCTCCCTCTCTCTGATCCACGCCTCTTGTCACCTCTCACTTACATCGCCCAACCGCTACTTTCACCCCACCACCACCACCACCCTGCCCCCCTGCCCCCAACAAGACAACCTTTAAACCACAGAATCCCCATCCCCATCACTGCCAACACCATCCTCAGGGGCAGGATGACAGCAACAGCAACATCAGCAGCAGCAATAGCCACAAGTATGGTAGCCCCCCCCTCCCCCCCCCCCCCCCCCCCCACACACACATACACACACACATACACACACAAATAGTCTCTCTCTCTCTCTCTCTCTCTCTCTCTCTCTCTCTCTCTCTCTCTCTACTCTCTCTCTCTCCTCTCTCTCTCTCTCTCCTCTCTCTCTCTCTCTCCCCCCTCTCTCTCTTCATTATGTTTTCCTGTTTGCTCTTTATCTAATAGCATTTTTCTTCTTCTTCTTCTCTTTTAATAATCAAAATTATTTTATTGTGGCTTCTGATTTTCGTTTTCTGAATGAGTGCATTTTTCTTACCTTATTATATGTAATGTACTGTCGCATTTCTCTTATCTTATTCTACGTAGTCTACTTATTTTTTGTATGTTGTTTGGTACTGCATACAGTTTTATTGTTTAGTATCTCTTTATCTTGATGTTATCCCTGAAAAGGGCGGAGACTGGATGTAAAAAAAAAGCACGTGAGTGCTTATCTATTATCCCCGAATAAAAGAATTTGCCTTGCCTTGCCTTGCCTTGCCTCTCTCTCTTCTCCTCTCTCTCTCTCTCTCTCTCTCTCTCTCATCTCTCCTCTCTCTCTCTCTCTCTCTCTCTCTCTCTCTCCTCTCTCTCTCTCTCTCTCTCTCTCTCTCTCTCTCTCTCTCTCTCTCTCTCTCTCTCTCTCTGTTGAATGTATCCTGTTTTCTTCTTTTAAAATATTGGTTGAACTGCTGCTGGTGGTGATGCTGGTATATAGGGGTAGGGAGGGGGTTTCTTAGCTTTATTCCCTAATCAGGGCAAGGGCCGGATGAAAAAAAGTATGTAATACTTACTCTGTTACCCTTGAAAAATAAAGATTATTCAAAGATTATTCATTCTCTCTCTCTCTCTCTCTCTCTCTCTCTCCCCCCTCTCTCCCCCCCTCTCTCTCTCTCTCACACACACACACAATTACACACACACACACTACACTACACCACAACCACAACTACACACACACACACAGCTTACAGGACCAGTAGAGGGGGGGGGGGTCTTGCCTTGTTATGTGCGCTGCCTGGCAGTGACGGCAGAGGCTGCAGGGACCAGCATCTGCCTAGCGGGTGGCCCAGTCTGCCAGAGACACCCCTAATGCCACCAGCTGACGGCGTCACCCCAGCACAGCCCAGCACAGCCCAGCCTAGTATAGCCTAACCCCCCTTCCATACCACACTGTCATGCCATGCCGGGAGAGTTTTGCTGTTGAGTCTGGTCATATCACTACTACAGCCCCCTTGGATTATATATGGCTTGTCAGAATCAGTCTGTGTCTGTTTGTGTATGTCTGTCTGTCAGTTTGTCTGTATGTATGTGTGTTTTTTTTCCTCTCTCTCTCTGTCTCTCTGTCTCTGTCTTTCTGTCTCTGTCTCTCTCTCTCTGTCTGTCTCTGTCTCTCTGTCTCTGTCTCTGTCTGTCTCTATCTGTCTCTGTCTGTCTCTGTCTGTCTCTGTCTGTCTCTCTGTCTCTGTCTCTGTCTCTGTCTCTGTCTCTGTCTCTGTCTCTCTCTCTCTCTCTCTCTCTCTCTCTCTCTCTCTCTCTCTCTCTCTCCTCTCTCTCTCTCTCTCATATCTGAAAATTATAGTGACAAGATTCAGAATGGGCGTGTCAAATTTGGCAACTCATCACAATAGGTACAAACAATATGATCACACTAAGTTAATCTGTCCTTTATGGGGATGGGAGAAAGATGATGAAGAACATTTTGTGTTCTGTTGTCCTGCCTTAGACAGACTTAGACAGCGATTCATCCCAGTGAAATATTATCAACAACCATGTTTGTTTAAGCTAGGTTTGTTGATGGCATCGGCAAGGCATTCTGATGTATGGAATTTTTCTCTTTTTCTGCATAAAGCATTTAAGCTTCGAGATACTGCAACGTCCTAGATTATTGAGTGTTTTTAATATAATTATGTTAACTGTGACTGATGCATTCCATCCGATTTTGTTTTGTTCTTTCATTCGATGTTACTGTACTTCTTTTTGTTCACCAACCCCTTCTGAGGCGATGCCGAACTGACTCTACCCTCATTCTCCCTCTCTCCTCTCTCTCTCTCCTCTCTCTTCTCTCTCTCTCTCTCTCTCTCTCTCTCTCTCTCCTCCTCTCTCCTCCCTCTCCCTCTCTCTCTCTCTCTCCCTCTCCCTCTCCCTCTCCCCTCTCCCCTCCCCCCCCCTCTCTCTCTCTCTCTCTCTCTACTCTCTCCTCTCTCATCTCTCTCATCTCTCTCTCCTCTCTCTTCTCTCTCTCTCTCTTCTCTCCTCTATCAAGGGCCGGATGAAAAAAAGTATGTAATGCTTACTTTGTAACCCTTGAAAAATAAAGAAAAAGATTATTCAAAGATTATTAATTCTCTCTCTCTCTCTCTCTCTCTCTCTCTCTCTCTCTCTCTCTCTCTCTCTCTATCTCTCTCTCTCTCTCTCTCTCTCTCTCTCTCTCTCTCTCTCTCTCTCTCTCTCTCTCTCTCTCTCTCTCTCTCTCTCCTCTCTCTGATTCAGGAATTCTCCCTGATTGTTGCTGAGGGACCTTGACAGTCCCTGGACAAAGCGTGTACAACTTGGTGATTGGGCATCGGTGATTCACCCAACTGTGGAGTGCGTGATAATCGACATCTTGTGACATTTATCACCAAATCACCAGTGAAACGAATAAGTCACCTTCAGAAGTGTGTGTTTTATTGGACCATCCACAGCTCATATACATATTCTTTTGTTTCTGTCTTGTTTTTTTTTGTTTTTGTCTCTTATATTGGCCATTTTATATTGTTGTTAGTTGATTGTGTCTGTGTGTCTCTGAGTAACTATTGAATTTTTTTTTTTCTTACATTACATCATACCCCTAATTGAGTGCCCCACTCAGATCCCCTTTATTCCATATAAAATAGATTTTTCACCTTTCCTGTTGCTACATTACATTGTTGTTGGTTGGATTGGGTTATAGATCTATATTTATATACACTGTTGGTGTATTTTTTTGAGCAACTTGAAAGCAGTCTTTTTTCTTTTTCCCCCTTTCCTTCCTACATTTCATCCTTCCCCCTATTGAGTGCCCACTCCCCTTTATTCCTAATTATCTCTCATTGATTGTCACCTTCCAGTTTTACACACATTATCACATCGAGCAACTAAAATCAGTCTAGTTTTTCACTTTTTTTTCTTACTTTCATCCTTACCCCTATCGAGTGCCCACTACCCTTTATTCCTATTCATCTCTAATTGATTTTCACCTTTTCCTGTCTTAGGACACATTATCACATCTCCAGCAAAAACCAACACAACTGATGCATTCAAGACACAACACGTGGCCCTCTAAGGAAGGCCTACGAATTTGTCACTTAAATATAAATCATGCAGTCAATAAAATTGAAGACATATCAACACTTATTAGAAACCATGGCAAACCATTTCACATACTAGGGCTATCTGAATCAAGACTCTCGAAGCACATAGTAGACACTGATTTATATATCCCAGGATATAAAATCATACGAAAGGATCCACAAAGGCAAAAAGAAACAGGAATCATCATATACATTAGTGAATCTATAACATTCAAGCGTCTCATTCATCTTGAACATTGTGATGTAGAAGCTGTCTGGTTTGAAATCTCCATGAAAGGTTCACCACCTATTGCAATGGGATTCTGCTATAGGAATCCAGCAGAAAGAAAAAATTGGATAGACAAGTTTGACGAAATGATGAATGTAGTTCTATTAGAATCCAGGGAAGTAATACTACTAGGTGATTTTAATATTGATTTAACAAAAGTAAATAATATTTGGACGCAAATTACTAATTCATTCAACCTTCACCAACTAGTTAGTTTACCCACGAGAGTCACACCAAATTCAAGCACAATAATTGATCACATCTACGTATCAAATCCCAAAAACATCATAGAAACATGTGTCCCTGTCTATAACTGCAGCGATCACTACCCAGTCTGTACTACATGGTCAAAAAAAAGGAGCAAAAATTCCCAAACCTGGACATAAAACCATAACATATCGTTCTTTTGCAAAATTTAATGAACAGCTTTTCCTTCTTGATCTAAGTAACTCTATGCTCTCAGAAACATTAAACATTACTGATCCAGACAAGGCCATTGAATTCTGGATAAAAACCTTTACTGAAATCTACAACAAACATGCTCCACTTAAAACCATAAGGGTCAAACATGTCCCCAAACCACCTTGGATTACAAAAGAACTAGAAGAAGCATGTTATCTTAGAGATTTATTAAAAAAACATAAATATCATGAAGAGTCAAATAGATTACGAAACGCCATAAACTCACAGAAACGTCAAGAAAAAAAGAAATATTTCCAAGATTTACTGTCTTCCAAACAAAACTCAAAAATTATTTGGAGGGCCATAAATCAAATAACAAATAAACAATCATCTTCCAAATCAAATATAATCAAAGATGTTACTGCTGAACAACTCAACAATCATTTCATAAACGTCTCTACTAACGTTGTTAACAATGATGATTCAAAATCCAATAACCTCAACACATTAAGACAATACTGCCAAGACAAGCATATTCCGTCAAAACTTCACATACCATTCATTTCAGTTTTTGAGGTCTATAATTATTTAATTCACCTCAAACAATCAAGGACACGAGGTCTTGATGGAATAGACAGCAGAATTCTGAAACTGTCAGCTCCAGTTATCACAGACACCCTAACATATATATATAACCAATGTCTTGAAAAGAACTACTTCCCCAATGCCCTCAAAACTGCTAAAGTAATCCCCATTCACAAATCTGGTGACACTTCAGATCCCTCAAATTATAGGCCAATCTCTATTATATCCCTCCTTTCAAAACCCCTGGAAAAACATATAAATAAACACTTAGTCCGTCATATAGACACTAACGACCTTCTTCACCCTAACCAATCAGGATTCAGACAAAATCACTCATGTCATACTGCACTGACTAGTCTCATAGACAATTGGCTATCAAACATTAATGAAAACAATTTTGTGGAGTATTATTTGTAGATTTCAAAAAAGCATTTGATACAATTGACCACACACTCCTCATCAGAAAGCTAGACCTGTACAATCTATCATCAGATAGTCTAGAACTACTCGCTTCTTATCTTAAAAACAGACAACAGTGTGTCTCAACAACTACATCCACATCCAGTCTAAAACCCATTCATTATGGAGTACCACAGGGATCTATACTAGGACCTATTCTCTTTTCCTTATACATAAATGACCTTCCTCTACTTATCAAATCTAAATGTGAACTATTTGCTGATGATACAACCATACATACAAGCCATAACGACATTGACTCTCTTGCAACCATATTACAACAAAGCTGCAATGATCTTGTCAAATGGACAGAACTGAACCATATGTCTATTCACCCCCAAAAAACAAAATGCATGCTTATCACCACCAGACAAAAGCGACAAAATTTACCTCATAAACAGTTTCCAATCCATATAAGAAAGGAAGCAATTGAACAAACCTCTCATCACAAAGTTCTAGGAGTAACAATCGATGAAAATCTCAGCTGGTTCTACCACATATCTCATCTATGCAAATATTTGTCCCAAAGAGTATACCAGTTAACTAAAATTAAACATTTCCTTGACCACAATTCAAGGAAATTATTCTTCCAAGCTTACATACAATCCTCAATAGACTATGCCTCAACCCTATGGGATTCTGCCAGTGCAAACACTATGAAACCGTTACTAAGTCTGTATAAACGTGCTCTCAAACTTATCCTCCTGAAGAAAACAACCTTATTTGAAGTGGATTATACTCAGTTAAATATTCTCCCCTACAACAAAGACTAAAATATAACAAAGACATTTTTATGTTTAAGATAATGGCAGGAACTGTCCCCACATCCTTAAGAGATA
>CM060325.1:12247179-12252179 GCA_030674155.1 Stramonita haemastoma | reverse complement strand
TCACACCTCGGCAACAATACTGGGTTGACTCCTTTTCCTCCCGATCGGTTAGGTGGTCAATACTACTGAGGCCTCTGCTCCTCTTCCAGCCACACCCCCCCCCCCCTCTCCCATCCTTCCCCCCGGTGTCTATGTCACTGTATGTCCCTCCTCCCTTGTAAAATTGAAGTGGTGGTCATTTCGGTCTTTTTTTTTTTGTCTTTTACCTTTTTTTCTGGTGGGGGGTTGGGGGTTGTTGGGGTGGTATTACCTTACCTGTGAAAGTATGTGTCTATCTGTCTATCTATGTATCTATGTATCTATCTATCTGTCTATCTATCTGTCTGTCTGTCGGTTTGTCTATCTATCTATCTGTCTGTCTATCTCTCTGTCTATCTATCTATCTATCTATCTATCTATCTATCTATCTATCTATCTATCTATCTATCTATCTATCTATCTATCTATATATCTATCTATCTATCTATCTATCTATCTATCTGTGCGTGTGTTTGTCTGTCTGTCTATCAGTCTATCTGTCTATCTATCTGTTTATCTATCTATCCCGTTGTCTGACGACCGTGGGGGCACCTCCGAGGACTTGACAACCAGTTCCTTCCATTCCTTTCCCTGCTCTGCCTTTCTCAGGGTTCTGTTTAATTCTAGACCTGTCCATTTGTCAATTCCTTGATTGATCTTTTCCATGTGATAGGTTCCATTGGTCATGTCAATATTGTGGAGGTCATAATTTTTTTTTTACAATGAACCTGTTGGTTGTGCGCGTGCGTGCGTGCGTGCGTGCGTTTGTGTGTGTGTGTGTTTGTGTGCGTGTGTGTGTGTTTGTGTGTGTGTGTGTGTGTGTATGTATGTGTGTGGTGTGTGTCAATTTAGACTCTCTTACTCTTTTGTGAACAGTCATGTGTGTGTGAATGACTGGAATGCAAACGCTATGATTTGTTTACTTTACAATATTCAGCGCTGTAAAAATTTCACATAAAAAGTTATGGTAAAGGTGTCCCATAACCTAGGCGGTCGTAGGGGAGCGAAGCATCAGAGACCTCAGCTTCTTTAGGGGCCAGGATACTGAGGGCGGAGCCCATCTCCTCTCCCTTGCTGCTTTATCTTCCCTGACCCTAAAGAGGGCAGGTACCCATTTACAGCTGGGTGAACTGAGGGATTGTACTGAAGCCAAGGCGCGCAAACGGTAACTCACGTAACCACGTTCGATGCTGCTTGCCCTTAGCTTGAAGAGAGCGCTCTGACTACTGAACTATCCTGTCCAGGTAAAGTTAATGTAAGTTGGATTAAAAAAAAAAAAAGCCCCGGGTACAATTATTTTCGTAGAAGGGCGTTTTGTGGAAACAGCACCGCCTAGAGAGGGAAGGGTCAGCCGACAAGCCAGTAAGTAAGTAAGTAAGTAAGTAAGTAAGTGGACTGATGTCACGGCCCAGAAGACCTAGCTAGCTTTGCCTGTAATAAGGGCAACACCTCTGCACATGCCCCCCTCCCCCCCCCCCCCCCCCTTCGCCCCTTTTTGTGTTTGTTGTTGTTGGTGGTCTATAATATATGTTTTGGCAGCCTCTCAAATGACACATCACCATCCTTCGCACAGCTGGGAGCTTGGCAAAGCATACAGTGTCAGGCACACATCCTCCTCATCACGCGCTGAGAGACAGACATGCCTGTGTGCTCCCCTGTGTGCCTGTCTCTGTGCGGGTGAGCATGTGTGGCAGTTTAAGATTACTACACACACACGTGCAAGTGAGCGCGTGCGGGTGCGCGCGCACATACACACACACGTGCAATATATATATATATATAATATATATATATATATATATATATATATATATATAATATATATATAATGCATACAAGGATACAAGGTGTTCCCATAATCTATGTGGTCGTTGGAGAGCAAGATCTCAGAGACCTCAGCTTCTCTAGGGGCCAGCATATTGAGGGCAGCGCCCATCTCCTCTCCCTCGCTGCTTTACTTCCCTGACCCTAAAGAGGGCAGGTACCCATTTACAGCTGGGTGAACTGGGGGACTGTACTAAAGACAAAGTGCAGAAACGGTCACCCATCCACTTGGTAACCATGATCAAACCTGCTTAACCTTAGCTTGGGGAAAGCGAGTGCTCTGACCACTGAGCTATCCCGTCCCACATACATACATACATGCACATAATTATGCTCAATGCTCTCACACACACACACACACACACACACACACACACACACACACACACACACACACACACACACACACACACACACACACACACACACACACACACACACACACACAAACAAACAAACAAACAAACAAACAAACACTTAATCCCGTATCTTAAAAAATCACGTACATAAAAACTGATTTCAAACAAAACATGAAATTAATATAATCTTCCCAAGACATATTCCGAGTCTCGTCTATGAATTCAGTTTAAATTTCTGGAAGACCACGAATTCTCAACATATGAGAATTATGCGCTTGTTCTCGAGTATTACTTTGTGAACATTCTTTTTGAAGTCAATGTTTTAAATTTATTCCAGAAACAAAATGGCGGTTTGAATTCAGATGGAAACTGCTGACCATTTTCCGTACACTCACGTACTGTATAGCTCAGTCACAGAGCCAGACTGAGTGAGACGCCCACCCAGGGTGGCGACCACCACAACGTCCCTCCAATGACTGTCCCCCCGTGAACCTCCAACTCCAAAGGCTTTGTTTGACACAAACTCACCACAGGCACAGAAGTGTATGGAGAAACCGAAACAGATGCCACTATAAAACCAGCTAGAGCAATCGGGCCTCCGAATCAGAGTCATCTTTTTTTGCTTTAATTGCATAATAAGAGAATAATGCAATTCTGCTGCGCTGCTGCTGCTGCTGCTGCTGCTGCTGCTGCTGCTGCTGCTGCTGCTGCTGCTGCTGCTGCTGCTGCTGCTGCTGCTGCTGCTATGGAAATACATCTGCTTTGAAACTACGTCAGAGTGCTGTCCTCTACGTTTCCTATCATAGATTTTATATCCAGGCGTCAGCCGGGCCCGAGAGGTACAGACACCTGCAGTGTTGGTCAGGTAATTTAAGCGACACTCTCAAACTTTCATCCGTAAAGTGGATAAAGCGCGACTGTGTAGTCCTCGTCTTCTCAATGAGCCCACAGCACACTCACTCTGGGTAGGAGCCAGCTGGAGCCCTGAAAAACCCCCTATGACTTTTATGGGATTCGAACCCGCGACCTTCCATCCGTATCCCACGATGCAAACCAATACAGCATGGCGCCAGGTGACATTGGCATCTTTGTTATAAATGTGACATGGGTGTCATTGGGGACATTTTTCATGTCACAGCAAGAAAACAAAGACAAAAGATAAACACACACACACACACACACACACACACACCACACACACACACACATACACACACACACACACACACACACACACACACACACACACACACACACACACACACACACACACACACACACACACACACACACACACACACACACACACACACACACACACAGAACGAAAGACAGAAAGAAAAAAAGAACAGATAGAAAAATCAAGAGAAGTAAGATAAAAAGACAAGAAAGAAAAAAAATCGGTAGACAGACAGAAAGAACAGAGAGAGAGAAAAACAGGAAGGCAGACAGGCAGACAGATAGAGAGGAACAAGGAAACACCACCCCCCCACCCCCCCTTAAAAAACAAAAAACACAACAAACAGCAGCAACAACAACAAAAACACAACACCAACAACAAAAACAGGAAGGGAACAACAACTAGAGGAAATAAACAAATTCAGGCAGATGGTCTAGCGATGCATAGGTCTTTGTGCCTAATGAAGTGAAGAACTTCGCCCGAGGGGGGGGGGGGGGGGAGGGAGAGAAAGAAGGAGGAGTGGTGAGATGGATGGATGGATGGATGGATGAGTAGGGTGTGAACCTATATACAACAGAGGAAGGAGTGAGAGACAGAGAAAGAGGAGGAGAGTATAGAAGGGGGGAAGAGAAAATAGAGAACAGCTTCAATGCAGAGTAGCAGAACAATGTCATTGTTACAAATGGGGGAATGTGTGTTTGAAGATTTATCATACCTAAGTTGTGTACATACTAAACAATAACAAAGAGCTACAGTGCAACAACAGCAGCAGCAACAACAACAACAACAACAATCTTAAAAGAAGAGACAGAGTCACAGAAAAACAGGTATTCCGAAAACAGAGAAACAGAAAAAGATGCGCACACACATACACACACACACACAAACATACACACTCGCGCGCGCTCGCGCACACACACACATATACACACACTCGCGCGTGCGCACACACACGCGCGTACACACACACGCACACACATCTCTTTGACTTTGACTTGACTTTGATGCACACACGCACGCACGCACGCACGCACACACACACACACACACACTCACACATTACACAAAGACAGACAGACAGACAGACAGACAGACAGACAGACAGAAAACAGAGAGAGAGAGAGAGAGAGAGAGAGAGAGAGAGAGAGAGAGAGAGAGAGAGGAGAGAGAGAGAGAGAGAGAGAGAGAGGAGGAGAGAGAGAGAGAGAGAGAGAGAGAGAGAGAGAGAGAGATCCCAAACGAAGTCCATAACGAACGAGATGACAAAATGCATAATTATGAACAGACAGAAAGATAAACAGACAGACAGAAAAACAGACAGATACATCATGGAGACAGGACAGACAGACAATTGAATAAAGACAGAAACAGAGCGAGATTGACTGAAAACAGATTTAGGAAAGCAACAGACACAAAAATGATGGGTAGAACACACAAAAAACAACAACAACAGCTGCAACAAACAAACAAACAAAGAATCAAACAAAACAAAACAAAACAAGAAAAAAAACCTCGCCTAAAAAAAACTCACACCATAATTTAAGGACGAAGAAAACCTCATTGCTTTTTTCAACGAAACGTTCTATCTTGCATAATATACAAAATAAATCTGAAAAACA
>CM060325.1:12237179-12242179 GCA_030674155.1 Stramonita haemastoma | reverse complement strand
GGATCAGTGGGGGTAGAGGGGGGTGGGGGGCAGGTCAAGGAAGGGAGGGGGAGGGGGCTTTGGTAGAGAAACATCGATCATCTGTAGCGTATATCTGTCATTATTACTACTTTCATAATTACAGAGGGGGAGGAGAATAGAGGAAAGTATGGCGCGACAAGACAGACAGGTGTGATATGAAGAACCGAGATAAAAAGAAAGAAAGAAAGAAAGAAAGAAAGAAAGAAAGAAAGAAAGAAAGAAAAAAAAAAGTAATCAAAGCTATTTAAAGACGATAGTTATATACCAGAGTGACGGGGGACAGACGGAGTGGGAGGATGGTTTACAGACATACAGAACAGTAAAATGGGGAGAGAGAGAGAGAGAGAGAGAGAGAGAAGAGAGAGAGAGAGAGAGAGAGAGAGAGAGAGAGAGAGAGAGAGAGAGAGAGAGAGAGAGAGAGAGAGAGAGAGAGAGAGAGAGATAGAGAGAGAGACGCACACAGACAGACAAGCAGACAGAGAGACTGAGACAGAGACAGACAGACAGACAGACCGACAGAGAGATAGGGGGAGACAGAGAGAGAGACAGAGAAACGGACGGACGGAAAGACAGACAGACAGACAGGATGAGGGAAAGAGAAAGAAGACAGATAGATTGGATCCTTTGTTTTCGTCGGTTTTCTGTTCGTTGTTGTTGTTGTTCTTGTTGTTGCTGTTGTAGAGAAAAGCAAAGAAAGTGAACAATTGACAATCCTTTATCTTTTGTCTATAGCTTATTTCTTTATAATGTTAAGAAAGATGCTAAACAAGTAAAGAAGTAGCCTATAAACAATGGCAGCGACAAACTAGGTAAATCAAACAGAAACATAACAGTGTCATATCGCTCTCATGCTTTCTGGGGCTAAAACTGTTAATGCCATCTTGATTCGCCATTTTTCAATGTTTTGTTGTTGTCTTTTTTGTACTGTGCTGTATTGCCTGTGTGCCATTTAACACTGCGTCGTTTTTTTGTCATGTTCTGTTGTTTTTTTATGATTGTGTCATTTTTGCTTGTGTGGCTTTGTCCAGTCATTTTAACCTAGTCCTATGTTGCCACATTCTAATTTGTTGTGCATCATTTTAGCCAGTTTTCTATTGGCCCGTGTCCTTTTTTCCGTGTGTCATTTAGCCTTGTATTAACTAGACCTTATTGTATATATTTTTGGTGCCATTTTGAAAAGTATTTAAAATGTGGATCTACAGAAAGATGGCAAACATTAGCTGGACAGACAAAAATGCCAAACGAACAAGTCTTCATTTTACTATGAGTCCCAAAAGATAGATTGGAGACAGCCCAAATTCTTAAAACTAGTCACATTGCAGCCACAAAATGAGACATGCTTGCCTACCCAAAAGCAGTGCTGACAGGGAGAGTGGAAGGAAAGAGAGGTAGCGAAAGACCAAGACATCAATGAACAGAATGATAGATGATGTCAAAGACTGGACAGGCAGTAGGCTGGCTGAGGGCATGGGACTACTGGCCCAAGACAGACTGACTTGGAGATCTAGGACACATCAACACCAGTCTTGAGACGATACCTGGTCAAGAGAGATCTATTTTGTCATGTTCTATTCTACCTTGAACCAATGTGTCCTCTGTGCCTTATTATCTTGTACCAATTTGTCTTGTGTGCCATTTTATCTTGTACCAATTTGTCTTGTACCAATTAAATGTTGTCCTGTGTGTCATTTTCTTCTATACCATTTTGCTCTTTGCAATCTCACCTTAAACTCTGCCTAGGACGGTCCCAAGCCCGGCTGAAAAAGGAGGAGGGTTTGGCGTAGGGTTAGCTACCCCACCCTGTGAAAAAAACTCTAGCTACAGAAACGCCAAATAGCAATTTAACAGACATCGCGGACCTGGGGAGGGATGGACCTCCAGCTGGAAGGAGTATGAAGTCGGGCGGTGAAAGCCAGAATCATCTGGAAGCCGTCAGACCGAAGACCATCATCTCCACCAGGACCACCACATCCATCGGTACATGGAATGTCAGGACCATGTACGAGACGGGGAAGACAGCGCAAGTAGCCGCAGAGATGAGGAAATTCAACCTCACCATCCTAGGAATCAGCGAAGTCAGATGGACTGGTTCCGGGCAGAAGCGACTGACTTCCGGGGAGCTGCTGCTGTTCTCGGGGCACGAGCAGGAAGATGCTGCACACACCCAGGGAGTCGCCCTGATGCTTTCCAAGCCAGCACAGGGAACGCTCATCGGGTGGGAGGCACACGGACCAAGGATCATGACAGCCTCTTTCCGTACAAAGAAGAAGAGGATCAACATGGACATTATCCAGTGCTACGCCCCAACGAACGACAGCGAGGAGGAGGAGAAGGACGACTTTTATAACAGATTGCAGACCATCATACAAGACAGACCGAAGAGAAACATCATCATCGTAATGGGCGACTTCAATGCCAAGATAGGTAGTGACAACCAGGGATACGAGGAGATCATGGGGCGGCATGGGCTAGGCGAGATGAACGACAACGGGGAGAGGTTCGCAGACCTGTGTGCCACAAGCAACCTGGTCATCGGAGGAAGTGTTTTCCCGCACAGAAGGATACACAAGGCAACTTGGGTGTCGCCAGACCTGTCAACGGAGAACCAGATCGACCACATCTGCATCGTGAAGAAGTTTCGCCGCTCCCTACAGGATGTACGCGTCAAGCGAGGAGCAGACGTCGCTTCGGATCACCATCTACTTGTTGCCCGATTGAAGCAGAAGCTGAAGAGAAATTGGACGGGGGGATCCAGTCAACGCCAGCGTTACAACACCACGGCGCTGAAGGACAACAGGAAGCAAGAAGAGTTCAAGGTCACTCTATCCAATAAGTTCCAAGTCCTAGGAGAGCTGCTTGAAGAGGAGACGATAGAAGAGAGGTGGCAGAGAGTGAGAGAGACAGTGACCTCAACATGTCAGGAAGTACTGAGCCCCAAATCATTCACACACAAGGAATGGATTTCAGCAGCTACCCTAGAGAAAATAGAAGAAAGAAGAGAAAAGAAATTAGCCGTCAACAGCAGCAGGACACGATCAGCAAAAACAAAAGCCCAAGAGGAATACACAGAAGCAAATAGGGTTGTAAAGCGAAGCATTAAAGCAGATAAGCAAAACTACTTGGAGACATTGGCAAAAGAAGCAGAAGATGCAGCTCACCAGAACAGCACCAAGGACCTGTACTTCATCATCAAGAAGTTATCAGGGAAGTTTGCCAAGCCAGAGAGACCAGTAAAAGACAAGAACGGAGGAGTAATAGCTGATGACGAAGGACAGAAGAACAGGTGGATTGAGCACTTCCAGGAGTTACTCAACAGACCAGCACCTACAAACCCACCAGAGATACCGACAGCCGCAAGCGACCTGCCGATCAAGTGTAGTGCTCCCACAAAGGAAGAGATCCGCAGCGCCATCAAGCAGTTGAGGAATGGTAAGTCTGCAGGACCTGACAGCATCCCAGCAGAAGCCCTGAAAGCCGACGTTGAGACCAGTGTGGAGCTCCTCTACCCGCTCTTCGGCAAGATCTGGGAGGAAGAAGAAATACCAACAGAATGGAAAGAGGGTTACCTCATCAAACTCCCCAAGAAAGGCGACCTCAGTTCCTGCTCCAACTACAGAGGGATAACGCTGTTGTCCATCCCAGGAAAGGTGTTTAACCGCATCCTGCTGAACCGGATGAAGGACGCAGTAGACCCGCATCTCCGTGACCAACAAGCTGGCTTCCGAAAGGAAAGATCATGCACGGATCAGATTGCAACACTGCGCATCATCCTGGAACAGTCCCTGGAATGGAATTCGCCACTATACATCAACTTCATAGACTATGAGAAGGCTTTTGACAGCGTTGACAGACAGACCCTCTGGAGGCTACTGAGACACTATGGAGTGCCAGAGAAAATCACCAACATCATCAGGAAATCATATGAAGGAATGACCTGCAGAATAGTTCATGGCAGACAGCTCACCGACGCCTTTGAAGTAGATACCGGAGTAAGGCAAGGATGCTTACTATCTCCTTTCCTGTTCCTGCTGGCCATCGACTGGGTCATGAAAACCTCAGCGGACCAGAAACGTAATGGCATCCAATGGACACCCTGGAAACAGCTAGACGACCTTGACTTTGCGGATGACCTGGCCCTTCTCTCCCACACCCAGCAACAGATGCAGGAAAAGACCAACATCGTTGTGGAGAACTCAGCTAAACTGGGCCTCAACATCAACAGAGGAAAGAGCAAGGTACTCAAGACAAATGCAGCCAATGCAACACCCATCACAGTCAAAGGAGAAGCGCTGGAAGAGGTGGAAAGCTTCACATACCTCGGCAGCATCGTGGACACACAGGGAGGAACAGACACAGACGTCAGAACCCGCATCGGTAAAGCAAGGGCAGCCTTCAAGCAGCTCAGAAACGTCTGGGGATCAAGCGACATCAGCATCGCCACCAAGATCAGGCTCTTCAACACCATCATCAAGCCAATACTAATGTATGGAGCAGAGACCTGGAGAAACACCGTCACCACCATGAAGAAAATCCAGGTCTTCATCAACACCTGCCTCAGGAAGATCCTCAAGATACGATGGCCAGACAAGATCAGTAATGAAGAATTATGGCAAAGAACCAGACAACAGCCTGTTGAGAAAGAAATCCTACAGAGACGTTGGCGATGGATAGGACACACCCTACGGAAACCTGTATCCAGCATCACAAGACAAGCTCTCACCTGGAATCCACAAGGGAAAAGAAAGAGAGGGCGGCCTAGAAATACCTGGCGCCGGGACCTGGATGCAGATGCGAAAAAGATGGGCAAGACGTGGGGACAACTGGAACGCCTAGCCCAGAGCCGAGATGCCTGGAGACAGCTAGTTGGCGGCCTATGCCCCAGAAGGGACCACAGGCAGACATGACATGACATGACAATCTCACCTTACGTCACGCTGTCTTCAGTCCTTTTACACTGTGTCACGCTGTTTTGAGTCATT
>CM060325.1:12229679-12232179 GCA_030674155.1 Stramonita haemastoma | reverse complement strand
CTTCTTCTTCTTCTTCTTCTTCTTCTTCTTCTTCTTCTTCTTCTTCTTCTTCTTCTTTACTACAACTTAGTATAAGATATAATCATAACACTTCTTAAAAAAACACAAAAAAAACACTAAATCTTGGAAGTCATGATATTTTCAGCTACTATCACCTGATATTATGAATGAATGAATGAATGAACAAATTAATGGTTTTACAAACTGCATAGAACTAAAGATGTGATTGCACACTGATTCGAAAAGATAATCGACCATCTTTGTGAGTTACAGATCATTTAACATTTAGCTTCCATTCTCATTATTTCAGAATAAAATGAAATTTTTAAAAAATCGTTAAAAAAATAAAGATTTTCATATCAATGCCGTTTCTGACAGTATTACCGTCTGACAGTAATACAAGTCAAAAACACTTTAATCACGCCTGAGGGGCAATTACAGTATTGTAATTGTCATTCAGGGATGATTAAAGAGTTTTTGACTTGACTTGACTTGACCTGTTATAGCTTGCGAAGTCAACTAGGCTTTAAAGAAAAGAAAATATTATCACCCCAAAAATCCCCAATATTATCACCCCCAAAAATCCCCAATATTATCACCCCCAAAAATCCCCAATATTATCACCCCAAAAATCACCAATATTATCACCCCCAAAAATCCCCAAAGTCAGAATACGGCTACCTAAAATATAGGTCAACGGTCGCGAACGCAAAATCTCACCCTTGATAAAAACTCGAGAGTTCTAGGAGAGGAATGATAGAAAGAATAAACGTAACCCAAAAGAAAAGGATCTTCTATGCCTGCTTGTTAGCACTCAAAAGAAAGCTTCAGCGTGGATTATGCGCTAAGTTCAATTGATATAATGCGCGGAGATCACTTGATAGTGTTTAGGCTTCTCAAGAAGACGACACCATGTGCCTCATAATCCGTATGCGTTGTGTGCAACATCTGTTGTTGAGTCCTGGGGGGGGGGGGTACGGGGAACGGGAGAAAATGATATACAGGAAGGAAGGTGGCACGATGGTTAAGACGTTCGCCTGCCAACAAGTGAACCGTGAGGTTCTGGGTTCGTACCCAGCCTCCTCGCCCTTTCTTCCCAGTTTGACGACAAAATCGAACTGAAATGTCAAAGTCATTCGGATGAGACTAGAAACCGAGGCCCCGTGTGCGAACACATGCAAAACATCTTGCGCAGACGTTAAAACCCCGTTCCGCCTTTCGGATGAGCAGGCCATCGTGTGCCGGTAGGAGCGGATGACAAAATTGAAAAAACAAAAAACAGCATGCACACAGGTGTCGTGTTTAGACACCATCCCTGAGGGGAAAAAAATTGGGGTTGGTGCTGCACTTGTGGAGAGCAGCCTGAATTTCACGCAGAGAAATCTGCTGTGACAAAGTGGTATAAAAAAAAATTTTTTTAAAGATGTGAGAGAGAGAGGGGGGGGAGGGAGGAGAGAGAGAGAGAGAGAGAGAGAGAGAGAGAGAGAGAGAGAGAGAGAGAGAGAGAGAGAGAGAGGAGAGAGAGAGAGAGAGAGAGAGAGACCACACACACACACACACACACACACACACACACACACACACACACACACACACACACACACACACACACACACACACACACACACACACACACACAGATAGACAGAGAGAGACAGAGACAGAGACAGAGAGAGAGAGATTCGAATTCTAGGTGGATTTTACAGAGTGTAGGTGTAAAAGGAAAAATAGTGTCATGGTTCACCAGCGAGTACTAAATGCCAGTAGATCGTTTTGAACGTGCGAGGGGATGTGTGTGTGTGCGTGCGTGCGCGCGCGCGCGCGCGTGTGTGTGTGTGTGTGTGCGTGCGTGCGTGCGTGCGTGTGTGTGTGTGTGTGTGTGTGTGTGTGTGTGTGTGTGTGTGCTATTTTACTTATTTATTTATTTATTTATTTATTTATTTATTTATTTAGTATGTATTTATTCTTTTATATCGAGGATAGTGGGATAAGCACTCAATTGCTTTTTTTCATCCAGTCCCCATATGTATGCAGTTGTGTAAATATTGTCATCTGTTCCCACCGGCACACAATGGGCCTTCTCTTACGGAAAGCGGAACAGGATTTAACGTATGCGCAAGATGTTCTGCGTGCGTTTGCACACGGGGCCTCGGTTTTACAGTGTGTGTGTGTGTGTGTGTGTGTGTGTGTGTGTGTGTGTGTGTGTGTGTGTGTGTGTGTGTGTGTCTGTGTGTCTGTGTGTCTGTGTGTCTGTGTGTGTCTGTGTGTGTCTGTGTGTGTCTGTGTGTGTGTGTGTGTGTGTGTGTGTGTGTGTGTGTGTGTGTGTGTGTGTGTGTGTGTGTGTGTGTGTGTGTGTACGACAGCTGTTGGTATAATATTGAAGATCTTCAGCTTTTATGCTCGCTTCTAAACTTTTCTTTGTGACACATGTCAGTTCTAGTTCGATCGAAATCAACGAAAAAGAAGAGGAAAAAAAGGTGATGTGCTGGGCCTGACTTGT
>CM060325.1:12207179-12224679 GCA_030674155.1 Stramonita haemastoma | reverse complement strand
CTTTTCACTTCAACACACAATTTACATGTTTTCACTTCCACACTTATCACTTCAACACACAATTTACATGTTTTCACTTCCACATTTATCACTTCAACACACAATTTACATGTTTTCACTTCCACACTTATCACTTCAACACACAATTTACATGTTTTCACTTCCACACTTATCACTTCAACACACAATTTACGTTTTCACTTCCACACTTATCACTTCAACACACAATTTACATATTTCCACTTCCACACATCACTTCAACACACAATTTATATGTTTTCATTTCCACACATCACTTCAACACACAATTTACATGTTTTCACTTCCACATTTATCACTTCAACACACAATTTACATGTTTTCACTTCCACACTTATCACTTCAAACACAAATTTACATGTTTTCACTTCCACACTTATCACTTCAACACACAATTTACGTTTTCATTCCACTTTCCAACTATACATATCACTTCAACACACAATTTACATTTTTCCATCTTCCACACTATTCACTTCAAACACAATTTCACATGTTTTCATTTCCACACTTTTCATTCACACACATATTTCATTAAACACATTTCACATGTTTCACTTCCACAATTTTCACTCCAACACACATTTCACATTGCTTTCACTTCCACAATTTTCATCGTTCAACACACTTGATTTTCTTTGTGATCAACATTTTCCAGTAAGGATAATTCGGTTGTTTTTAATGATTTTCTTCAAAACACTAATCTTCTTGTTGAAAAACATCAGAAAGTAAGAGATAAGGTAAAGTTAAAGAATTTTAAAAAAGAAATGCTGAAAAGAAGAAAGAAAGAAAAGAAAGAAAGAAAGAAAAGAAAGAAAGAAAGAAAGAAAGAAAGAAAGAAAAGAAAGAAAGAAAGAAAGAAAGTAGAAAAGAAAGAAGAAGAAAAAGAAAGAAGAAAGAAAGAAAGAAAAAGAAAGAAAGAAAGAAAGAAAGAAAGAAAAGAAAGAAAGAAAGAAAAGAAAGAAAGAAAGAAAGAAAAAACGAAAGAACGAAACGAACGAAGAACGAAACGAACGAAAGAAAGAAAGAAAAGAAAAAGAAAGAAAGAAAGAAAGAAAGAAAGAAAGAAAGAAAGAAAAAAGAAAGAAAGAAAGAAAGAAAGAAAGAAAGAAAGAAAGAAAGAAAGAAAAAACGAAAGAACGAAAGAAAGAAAGAAAGAAAGAAAGAAAAAACGAAAGAACGAAAGAAAAAAAAAAAACAAACGAAGAAAGAAAGAAAACAAAGATACCTTATGCCAGTGGTGCCAATCAAAACAAAGGAAAACAGAACGAAGTCCATCCCCCCCCAGGACAAAATCATCACCATAATCATCATCATCATCATTCATTCATTCTTCTTCTTCTTCTTCTTCTTCTTCTTCTTCTCTTCTTCTTCTTCTCCTCCTCTCCTCCTCCTCCTCCTCCTCCTCCTTCCTCCTCCTCTCTCTTCTTCTTCTTCTTCTTCTTCATCTTCTTCATCATCATTCATTCACTCATCATCACTTCATCATTTATCATCATCATCATCATCATCATCACCACCACCACCACACCACCACACCATCATCATTATCATCATCATCATCATCAATTTACAAAACTACCGACACACAGAAATTTTACATCAGTCACGATAAACAACTTTTTTTTTTGCCCGGGGTTGGTGGGAGGGGGGTACTTTTATACATGGGGGAGGCATTTACACAGGAGAGCACCTCTGCGCCAGGTGTGTGGCTCATTGAAAGGCGAAGAGCTAAGGGCGCCAGATGGGGCCGACACAGATATGAAAAGAATGTGATAAATTCACTCCATTTCCATCGCCTTTTCTTTTTTTCTTTTTTTTTTTTGTTTGTTTTTAAAAGATGTGCCCGCTAGAGGAAAGGAAAGAGATGAGGGTTAGGGAAGTGGAGGGAGGGGGACAGTGTAGTAGAGGGGATGGAGACCGACAGAGAAGGTGAGGAAGAAAGGGAGGGAGTAGGAGGGGGTAGGGGGATTTTGGAGGGGGGGATTGATTGTGGAAGAGCGATAGTTGATTGGCTTTGTGCTCTGACAGCATAAAGAGAGAGGGCTTTGGATATGAAGAAAGAAAGACATACAGACGACAGAGACAGACAACAAAAAACAATAACAGAGAGAGACGACAAAAGAAAATAAAGACAAGACACAGAGAATGGCTAGCGCCACTGAACCCGTATTTGTAATATGATGAGATACAGTGCAGGGTTTTCTCTGGGGGGTGGCTTCTCAGCGGCCCAGTATTGATAACTGTATGTGAACGTTTGGCAACACAACATGCCGACAGGAGAAGGCTGCGCATTGCGATTCCACAGATCGCGGGGAGAAACAAGACAAGAATTCCAGTTTTGACTAAGGGCAGCATATGGGCAATCAACGTTCTAACAGTATATAGTATATATAGTAAGAGTATAGTAGTAGTAGTAGTAGTATATAGAGTACTACGTACTACTACTACTACTACTACTACTACTACTATGTACTACTAGAACTAAGCTGTCTGCTGCAGCTGCTGCTAGCTGCTGCTACTACTAATACTAATACTCTACTACTACAATACTACTACTACTGCTAGTACTGCTGCTGCTGCTGCTGCTGCTGCTGCTAGCTGCTGCTGCTGCTGCTGCTGCTGCTGCTTCTCCTTCTGCTGCTGCTGCAGCTGCTGATGATGATGATGGCAATGCCGCCATGATTACTGCTGTTGCTATGACAGCTACTTTGGCCTGACTACTGCTCTTTCCGTTGCTGCTGCTGCTGCGCCTACTACTACTCATACCACCGACTCTTTCTCATTTCGCCATTGACACAAACACTCTCGGGACATTTTCACTTAGAATGTTATGAACTGCCAACAACAAGAAGAACTAGTTCACAATGTACCCCTCAAGTGTAAAGAAAGTGTGCAGTCAGTCATCAGGAGCCCGTTTGCTCCCTGTAATAATCTTAGGATTAATAATCCAAGGAGCAAAGAAAAGAGGCAGACCAAGTAAAGAGATGGGAGGACAACATCATCAGCGAATGGACAAGGCCTAGAACTCAACAAAACTCTGAGAAAGGCAGAACAGAGAGAGGAATGGAGGGAACCGGTTGTCAAGTCTTCAGGGGTGCCCTCACGGTCGCCTGACTAAGGGATAATAGATAGATAGATAGATAGATAGATAGATAGATAGATAGATAGATAGATAGATAGATAGATAGATAGATAGATAGATAGATAGATAGATAGATAGATAGATAGATAGATAGATAGATAGATAGATAGATAGATATATAGATAGATCTAAAAGCTGTGAATATTGTTGACATAAAACACTGATCACTGTCTGTAGTCAGTTTTGACAGATGTGTCTGCCTGTTTTAGCGTCTGTACCCCGTTTAAGCTGTTAACAGGTAGTCTATGAATCATTTCGTTTTAGTTCAGACATCGGTATCAGAAAAGTTTAAAAGAAAAAGAAATAAAGAAGACAGGCATGAAGGACGTAAAACGAGACCAAAAGTTTGAAGACATTGGGATGGATATAGAATGGGATAAAGAAGAAATGGGGGGGGGAGAAAAGAAGAGAGAGAGAGAGAAGACAGAGAGAGAGAGAGAGAGAGAGAGACAGAGAGACAGAGACAGAGAGAAGACAGAGAAGACAGAGACAGGGACAGAAGGATTTTTTTTATTTCCCTAATCGAAAAATGTAATTTAGCACAAAAAAAAGAGAAAGAGGAAAGAAGGGTTAAAGAAAGAAACTGAGTAAGGAACAGAACATTAAAAGTGAGTTAAGAAAGAAAAGATACAAAAAGTTAAACAGTAAAACAAAAAAACACAGAGAAAATGAAAGAACAACAGAAAGGCAAATAAAAAACAAACTAGGAAAAGCAAAAGCACAGAAACATGCTCAGTCGACACAACAACACACACACACAACACACACACACAACACACACACACACACACACACACACACACACACACACACACACACACACACACACACACACACACACACACACACAACGCACACACCACACACACACCCACACACACACACAAACACAACACACACACACACTACCCTGAATCTTAATCGTTCTGTTCCATTTTCCTTTCATTGATATTATTTGTGTATTCATTCCAAAAAACAAAAAAAAAAAAAGAATTAACTGGAAATCAAAACAACTTTGGATAGCAAGACATCGGAAATAAAGCAAAACTCACTTCTTGATATAAACCATACACAACGCCACACACAATGTTTCAAAAAAACAAAACAAAAAAAGGATAACACTAGCATCAGCAGAAGCAACAACAACAACAACAAAAGTTTCACCATTTATCTTCACAGCAGCAACACACCAGCCTGTTATTTCTTTGTCCGCCATCCTATTTCTTCATCAAAATCTCCTCCTTTATCCCACCACCATCCCCATTTTTCAGCCTGCTTTCTTCATTCATCATGATCTGTAAGTTATCATTACACCGCCCCCCAAATGCTCTGCCTGACATCTTTTCTTCCTCTTGTCTTTTTTTGTGAGTCTTTTTTTTCCTAGGAGTTTTACAGTTGTGTTGTTGTTTTTTTTCTGATTTCTTTCTTCTTTTTGAATTCTTCTTCTTTGTTATTCTGTTTTTCCTTTTTCTTTCTTTATCTTCTTCTTTGCTATTCTTTTTTTGGTCTTTTCTTGCATTTTTCTACTTCGTCATTTTTCTTCTCTCCCTCTCCTTTTTCTTCTTCTTCTTCTTTTTCTTCTTCTTTGCAATCTCCTCATCGCTTTCTTTTTCTTCGCAAATCTTTTCTTCTTTCTTCTTCCTTTCTTCTTCTTCTTCTTCTTCTTCTTCTTCGTCTTCTTTTCTTCTCCTCCTCCTCCTCCTCCTCCTCCTCCTCATGTTCTTCTTCTTACTCTTATTCTCTTCTTCCTTCTTCTCTTCTTCTCTCTTCTTCTTCTGCTTTTTCTGTTGCTGCTTTTCCCCCGCTTAACCTTTCTTTCTTTGTCTATTGCTATCTATCTATAAATTCTTGTTTATTTCTTATTCTTTCATCATTTTCCTCTTTTTCCTTTTACATAAGAGACTCCAATCCAATCCAGTCTTGTTTATAACCCCGGGCGACCACAGAGGCCATATCAGCACTATCACCTAGTCGTTTTTTTAAAAATCTCATATCAGAAATGTGCACCTACATACAGATTAAAACAGGGTTTAAAACCAACTGTTCTGACTTTTCTCATGCCAACACCCTGGCCAACATAATTATATAAGGGTCAACCCAAGATGGTGAGAAAGCTGTGGAAACCATATCAGAGATTGATTTCGGATGTGGTCCATTTTCCTAGAACCAAAACCTCCCTGTATCAGAACTGCTAAATATTGTACACATGAAGATCGGAACGATATTCAAAGTATGATAACATGTATAACAATTTGTGCTCACACACACGCGCACGAGCGTAAGCGTTCACCTACACGCACATAAACACACACACACACACACACAACACACACACAACACACACACACACACACACACACATCGTCTAATATCACTATGAGTGAAGAGACGTTAAATTGAAGAAAGCACACACACACACACACACACACACACACACACACACACACACACACGCACGCACGCACGCACGCACGCACGCACGCACGCACGCACGCACGCACGCACGCAGCACAAACCATTCAGATCTGTCTTCTCTCTCTCATCTTCTCAACTCTCCTCTCTTTATCCTCTCTCATCTGTCCTCACTTCTCTCTGTCTCTGCTTCCCTCCCTCCATCTCCTCTCGCATCCTCTCTCTCTCTCTCTCTCTCCTCCTCTCTCTCTCTCTCTCTCTCTCTCTCTCTCTCTCTCTCCTCTCTCTCTCTCCTCTCTCTCTCTCTCTCATCTCTCTCTCCTCTCCTGCTTCTATCATTCTCTCCACTCTCTCCCTCATCTTCTCATTAACCACACACCACCACACACTTGATTTTTAGTTTTCACTGAAATGAAAACAGCCTCCAGACAGCCATGCAAAAAGAAAAAAAAACAGGCATACTTCGACATTTAACCAGACACCAGGCCACACGCATTTTTCACACCAAAATAAAACCACATCAGTATTTATCTTCATAGCAATAACATGCAAACTCTGTCCATTCTTCACCCACCCCCCCTATATTTCTTCATCCATACCTCCTCCCTTCTCCACACACACCTCACCCCCTCCCCCCCTCCCCCCCCCCCCCCTCCTGTTCCTGCCCCTCCTCTCCATCTGTCATCATCTGCATCGCTTCCTTACACACTCCCCAACCTTCCTTGCTGACTCTTCTTCTTGCTCTTGCTCTTGCTTCTTCTTCTTCTTCTTCTTCTTCTTCTTCTTCTTCTTCTTCTTCTTTCTTCTTCTTCTTCTTCTTCTTCTTCTTCTTTGCAGTCTTCTTTGCAGTCTTCTTTGCAGTCTTCTTCTTCTTCTTTGCAGTCTTCTTCTTATTCTCTTTGCATCTTCTTCTTTCCATCTTCATTTTCTTCTTCTTTGCAGTCTTCTTCTTTTTTCTTTGCATTCTTCTTTTTAGCAATTCTTCAAATCTTCTTCTTTCTTCTTCTTCTTCTTCTTGCTTCTTCTTTTCTTCTTCTTCTTCTTCTTCTTCTTCTTTATCTTCTTCTTCTTCTTCTTCTTCTTTCAATTCTTCTTCTTCTTCAAATTCTTGTTCTTGTTCTTGTTCTTGTTCTTGTTCTGTTCTGTTCTTCTTCTTCTTCTTCTTCTTCTTTCTTCTTCTTCTTCTTCTTCTTCTTCTTTGCATTCCTCTTCTTTTCATTCCTCTTCGCAATTCTTCAAACATTCTTTGCATTATTCTTCTTCTTCTTCTCTTGTTCTTGTTTCTTCTTCTTGTTCTTCTTCTTGTTCTTGTTCTTGTTCTTGTTCTTTTCTTTTTTCTTCTTCTTCTTCTTCTTCTCTCTTCTTCTTCTTCTTCTTCTTCTTTGCATTCTTCTTCTTTGCATTATTCTTCTTCATATTTCTTGCATTCTCTCTTCTTTGCATTCTTTCTTTCTTTTTTCTTCGCAATTCTTTAAATTCTTCTTCTTCTTTCTTCTTCTTCTTCTTCTTCTTCTTCTTCTTCTTCTTCTTCTTCTTCTTCTTCTTTTCGTCAAATTCTTCTTCTTCAAATCCTTCTTCAAATTCTTGTTCTTGTTCTTTTCTTCTTCTTCTTCTTTAAATTCTTCTCCTCAAATCCTTCAAATTGTTTTTCAAATTCTTATTCTTCTGCTGCTTCGTCTTCAAATTCTTCTTCTCCAAAATTCTTCTTCTTTTCATTATTCTTTGTTTTCTTCTCTATATTATTTTTTCGATTCTTCTTTAAATTCTTCTTTTTCTTTCTTCCTCTCTTTCTTTTCTTTCTTTTTCACCTGTTTTTTCATCTTTCTATTTCCATGGCATTAAATCACTGTGCCATGGAAGGGAAGATATTACATAAAGGAAGGGATGGATTGTGATATAAAAGAAGAACAAGAAGAAGATACAAAGAAGAAAAAGAACAAGAAGAACAAGAAACAAGAATCAAGGTCAAGAAAAACAAAAGCAACAAGAATAAAAAGAACACTTGCTTTAATAGAAGTAGAAGAAGGAATAACGACAAAAATATAACCAGGTATGACTAGAACAATAATCAGAACCAGTAAAACAATAGAAGGCGGTTCATCACTGGTAGCAATAGCAATCACATAATTTGCAATGCCAGTGGCAACAACAACAACAACAACGACAACGCATAGACAGCAATGACAGCCACAATAATAACATTCAGAACAACAGTAAGAATAAGAGTATAAACATGAAAAACAGAAACAGGCCAACCAAAAAAGGAAAACAATATAAAAACAAAATTAAATATGAATCGTAATCAAGTCTACAAGAGAAAACGCAGAGGAAAAAAAAGAAGAAGATATTAGAAAGAAAACATAGTCAGGGAAAGTGAGTAAACACGAGGAGGAGAGAATGCAGAAGGCAAAGAGAATTCCCTCCCCTAGGCCCTATGCATGAAACAATCTGTTGGATGGATAATTTGATTTATGTCGATTGTCAATCATACTAATTGGATTAGATGAGAACGCATGTTAAAATCCGACGGAGGAACGTGTGTAAATAATCTGCCATAGCTGTAATTATGGCGCAAGACATCAAATTGCATAATTGTATTAACGTCAATCAAAAAGAAAGAAAGAAAGAAAGGAAAAAGAGACAAAGAAAGACAAAGAAACCGACAGACTGACAGAAGGGATTTTTTTTAAAGAGAGAAAAGAAGACAGGAGGGCTGAATGCAGGACAGAACGGAAGGTTAAAAAAGGAAGGAAAGAAAGAAAGAAAGAAAGTGGGGAAAAGAAGAAAGAAAAGATGTAAAGAAGGAACTAAAGAACTGAAAGAAGGATGAAAGAAAGGAAGTGAGGAAGGAGAGAGAGAGAGAGAGAGAGAGAGAGAGAGAGAGAGAGAGAGAGAGAGAGAGAGAGAGAGAGAGAGAGAGAGAGAGAGAGAGAGGAGGGGGGGGGGGGGAGGGCAAAAAAACACATTATTATGATGAGTGCACACACGTGTATAGACAAAGTAATTCCCTTCCCCATAACCTTTGCACTAGAAGAGATGCAAATGTCATTTTATCACGTAATATAGCCTACACACACGAACCCCCCCCCCCCTCTCTCTCTCTCTCTCTCTCTCTCTCTCTCTCTCTCTCTTCTCTCTTCTCTCTCTCTCTCTCTCTCTCCCCTCTCTTCTCTCTCTCTCTCTCTCTCTCTCCATAGATAGATTATGTTAGATAATAGATTAGTAGATAGATAGATTAGATAGATAGATAGATAGATAGATATAGATAGATAGATAGATATAGATAGATAGATAGATATATCCCCAAACTCTAAAACAAAAGAAAAAAAATCACAAAAAGAAAGAAACGAGAGAAAAAAAACAAAAAAGAAAACAAAAAAAACGTGAAAACAAAAGAATCAATGCAAAACTTTTAAAATCTTTTTCTTAAGAATGAACGCGAGTGCACCATAACAAAAAAAAATAATATTAAAAAAAAACATGACACAAAAACGAAAAGAAGTCAACCATTTTTCAGAAGAAAAAATAGCAGAGTTTGCAAAACAAATAAGAAAATAACGAGGAGGAAGGGTTGGGAGTAGGAGGTGGAGAGAAGGGGATGAATTTCAAAGAAAAGAAAAAGCACGACATTAGAATAAAGAAACATGACAAACTGATCAGGTGTAGACGACAAAAATCAAGATCAAGGTAGTGGAACAAGAGGGAAAAGACTTAGAATACGGAAAATCATATAATTATGATGTGAGACGAAAAAGTGAAAGAAACGAAGAGACCTACCTACCTACCTACCTACTAACTGAGCAAAAAAACGAACAAAAAAGAAAAAAACAAAAAACGAAAGGGGTAAACTACAAAAGCCGAAACAGAAAGAAAGAAAGAAAGAAAGAAAGAAAGAAAGAAAGAAAGAAAGAAAGAAAGAAAGAAAGAAAGAAAAGAAAGAAAAAAGAAAGAAAGAAAGAAAGAAGACAGAGAAAGACAGATAGACAGATATGTAGAAATAATGAACGGAAAAGGAAAAGAAAAGAAAAGAAAAGAAAGAAAGAGACAGCAGGAAAGAATAGGCAGACAAAATGAAAGAAAGAACAATAACAAAGGAAAAAAAAAGGAAAAATAGAGAAAAAAATTAAAAGAAAACAAGAGATAAAAAATAGAAAAAAATCAAATTAGAAAGACAGAAAGAAAGAATGAAAGAAAAAAGTACTGATAAAAAAAAAGAGAAACTAAATTTTATTATAAACAAACCAACACCACAAAAAGAAAAGAGAATCAAAGAGATACAATAGAAAAAAATCTTGAGGAAAAAAAACGCTACGTCCTTTCCATAATTCATTCCTTGATTGTTTTGTCTAAGACAGTAAAAACAGAAAGAGAGAAGAAACAAAGACAGAAAGGAAAAAAATGAAAGAAAAACATCGAGGCATCAAAACTGATAGGAAGAATGGATAACAGCCAAGGGAAGAAAAAAAAACATGACAGAGAAGCAAAGAAGAAAAAGTTGGAAGAAACCAAAGCAAAGAGGAAGAGAAAAAAGACAGAAAAAGAAAAGACGGGAAGAAACATACAAGCAAACAAACAAAACCGAAATAAACGAGATGGAAAAAAAAAAAGAAAGGTTTGTGAAAAAAAAATTAAATTAAGATTTAAAATGAGGAAAGAACAAAATTACAGGAGAAAAAAAGAAAGAAGAAAGAAAGACAGACAGACAGAAAGACAAACGACAGGACAGACAGACAGACAGACAGACAGACAGACAGACAGACAGACAGTACAGAAAGAAAGAAAGAAAGAAAGAAAGACAGACAGACAGACAGACAGACAGACAGACAGACAGACAGACAGACAGACAGACAGAAAAAGACAGACAGAAAGAAAGAAAAGAAAGAGGAGGAAAGAAAGTGAAACAAACAAAGCAAGACAGAAAGAAAGAGACAGACAGAAACGAACAAACAAAGTAAGAAAGAAAGACAGAAAAAGACAGAAAAAAAAGAAAGTAAGAAAGAACTCTGAACTCTGAACGCTTTTATTGTAGAAGGTCACCGGACCCATTACAATTTCACACACTCGCTAACCTCACATTAATTTTGTTCTCAATCCTTTCCAAGAATGCACCTGAAAACACTTCCAAGCACAACGATTATAACATTCACTTGTGGTATTAGCATTCATCTGATTAAAATGTTTGCAACATTTTAGACTAAAAATAAATTTAGTAACTAAATAAATAAATGAATGAATAACAAAAAATTGATTAGAGAATTGATAATTAGGACACAAATTGTACACAAAGTAGCATAAGACACTGAAACAACTTGAGAAATACGTTAATCATTTTGCTACAGCCATCATTCTAAAGCAGAACGCCTTTTGTTGGAATGATATATGAAATAGTAAGAAAGTAATAAAGTAAGAAAGAAAGAAAGACAGACAGAAAGAAAGAATGAATGAATGAAAAGACACAGAGACAGAAAAAAAAGAAAAAAAAACACAGAAGCTAGTTTTAAACATTGTTCTTTATCTCTACCCTCCAATCTCTTGCCCCCTTTGTCTCAGGGTGTAGAGACACTACCTATTTTTGTTGCTGTCTTTTAACTAAATGAAAAACAACGATTTGATAAATTGAAAGTTTTGATATATACCAAACCCCTCTGAAATCTTTTCTGCACTTATTTTTCTCATGTTTTTTTTTTTTTTGGGGGGGGGGTTGTTGTGGTTTTTTTTAGGGGAAGAGGGGGTTGCTTTTTCTTTTGTTCTTTCTTTCTGACGTCTGCCCTTCCTTCCTTTCTTTTGTTTTTTTGTGGGATTTTTTTTTCTGGATATTTTAGAATGCGCTTTCTCCAGTCTTCTTCTATTATGTTTTCTACATTTCTTTTCTTAATTTTGTGCGATGTACAAAAAAAACAAAATCAGTCAATCAGTTAGTCACACACATCACATACACATACATACACACATACACACATACACACATACACACATACACAATACATACATACATACATACATACATACATACATACATACATACATACATACATACATACACGCACGCGCGCGTGGACGCACACCACACACACACACACACACACACACACACACACACACACACACACACACACACACACACACACACACACTCACACACACACACAACACTTACACACACACAACACCTCTCCTCTCTCTCTGTCTCTCTCTCCTCTGTCTCTCTGTCTCTCTGTCTCTCTCTCTGTCTCTGTCTCTTCTCTCTGTCTCTCTCGTCTCTGTCTCTCTCTCTCTCTCTCTCTCCTCTCTCTCTCTCTCTCACTCTCTCTCTCTCTCTCTCTCTCTCTCTTTCATAAGCATAAAAGCTTACATACAAAAGTAGTAGTATAGCAAAAGAATTGCCATTAACCAGAGAGTGTACACTGGGAAAAGAATACGATCTGAACGAGAAAAACTTGAGAAAACATTGCAAACATTTAAGCCACCATTTTTGGATTTTTGCCTTTTCGTTACTTAATCTACTTCATAATATACTTATTTTCGTCTTTATAAACACCCCCTCCCCCCTCACCCATTCCCTCGTTTTGTAGGAGAACAAGGAGGGAGGGGGGGGGGGTGCAAAATCAGGCGATAAGATGGATTTGTCCCTGTTGTTAAAAAATTTTTATCTTCAATTTTTGGGGTGATTTTTCAGCGGATGTTCTTTGTAAAGAAAACAGATAGATGTAGACGACGATTACAGAGGATGAAGATGTTATGATCTGCACAATATCAAGTCTATCCCCATGATTTAAGGCAACAAGGGAGAAGACAAGCAACAGAGAACAGATACAGGCATCTGTCTAAGCGACTGTGGCATGGGATAGAGGGAACTGAGAACAGAGAGGAGAGATCTGTGACAAACACAGACAGACAGATAACTAGAGGGAGAGAACAACAAAAACTGAACAACAGTAAACAACTCTTATTGCCTTTAAGCTGTATAGCTCATTAAGCAGAGAGAAGTGATCCATCGATAAACAGATAGATAGATAGATAGATAGATAGATAGATAGATAGATAGATAGATAGATAGATAGATAGATAGATAGATAGATAGATAGATAGATAGTTGGATAGATAGACAGACAGGACAGAGGAAGACAAAGACAGCAGAAGACAGATGCAGCATGATTATACATTAATGTACATACATACATACAAAACATATTAGACATACATTGCAAGATACATACATATATACTCAAAATACATACATACCATACATTTAATACAACAAAGAATACATGCATACATACTACATACAATCATACATAAATCTAACACTTCATATAAAATAACAGATAGGATAGATTTAGAATACACAGAATAATAGATAACACAGAAGAAGATAGAACACAGATAGATAGATGATAGATAGATAGATAGATATAGACAGACAGAAGCAGACAGACAGACAGACAGACAGACAGCAGCAGGCAGACAGCAGATAGATAGATAGATGATAGATAAAGATAGATAGATAGATAGATAGACTAGATAGACTAGATAGATAGATAGATAGATAGATAATGAGGAGAGAGAGAAGAGTACCACTACACCACCACACTCACCACTACACACACCACACACACAAAACACACTACACAACAACAACACACGGGACACACAGAGACACAGAGAGAAACAGAGAGAACAGAGAGACACAGAGAACAAAACAAAACAAAACAAAATTTTAAAAAGTCAACACATCTGATTGCTTTCAAGCTGTACAGCTCATTCAGCCATTATCGTGTATGTAAGAAGGATTGGAACGTATTCCATTCCTTTTTTATTGCCTCTTGGTGTGATTTGCTAATATCCAGTGCCCAAACTTGATTGTTTTACAACCAAAAGTTAGATGGGAAAAAAAGCATAACAAAAACTAAGAAAACCAGCCAGGTTTGATTATAACATTACGTTACTATACGTTCCGAAGGCTTGTCCACTGTAGGACTGACTATAAAATGGGCTGTGAAACCCTACGTCCAAAACTCAGATGGAAAAAAAGAGATATTTTGTCTATTATTTATACCTTTGCTTCTTTTGCAATTTGACTTGATTTGTCCTCCAAAAAAAAAATTCTTTTGTATTCCATTTGCCTGAGATTTTTTTCTTTCTAACATCTTTTTTTTTTGTTTGTTTATTTTTTGTCGCCACATCTCCTCTAGTGGCGATAAGAGATTGGCCACCAACAGGAACAGAGGGGGGAAAAATCACCGGAATAAAACAATGTAGGGATCTGTACAATATCCAAACTGTCCCATATGGGAACTGCAGCCGATTGGGAAGAAGAGCAGGGGAGGAGATTGCCCACAGCCGCCTTCATGTTACTGTGACAGATGAGCGAGAAAATGGATTGGTCACACACCCTGCATGTGCTCGCTCTCTCTGTCTCTGTCTCTTCTGTCCTTCTGTCTCTGTCTGTCTCTCTTGTTCTCTGTCTCTGTCTCTGTCTCTCTCTCTCTCTCTCTCTCCTCTCTCTCTCTCTCTCTTGATTCGTCTGATATCATTTTCTGTGAAAAGACGTGGAAATAAAGACTACTAAAAATGCCACACACACACACACACAAAACAAAATATTTTATATGCATATGTGTATGTAATATATAAATGAGGGAATGAATATAAGATAGAGACAGACAGACAGACAGACAGACAGACAGACAGAGATGAGCTGTTGACTTAGAACATGAAGGATGAGAAATAGCGAAAAACACTGCTTTAGAAACAGACAACTCTAAATCTTACAGTAAAAAAAAAACCAAAAAACAGAAAGAACAAATAACGCATTCATTTTATATTTATTATTCTCTTTATCCTTCTTTATTCTTCCCTCTGATTTCTGCCTTTCTAGAGTTGTTAAACACTCACCACCGAGCAGTATGGAAGAATACGACAACAGACAACAAAAAATGTAGGGACCTGCACAGTGTCAAGACTGCCCCAAGTGGGAATAAAACCGATAAGGAAAAACAAGGCGAAGGGAAGAGATTGTGGTCTAAGACCTCCAGACTGCTATGACAAAGAGTGCAGACGAGCGACAGAGAGAAAGAGACAAGGCAAAATTCTTTTATTGGAGGATAATAGATAAGCACTCGTGTGCTTTTTTACATCCAGTCCCCGCCCTTTTCAGGGATAACATTAAGATAGAAAAAAAATAATAGCCACAACTACACAACAACAACTGTAATGATCCAAATACCAAAAGTAAGGAACCATACCAAGTATCAAACAACAGGCAAGAAATAACACAAGGTAATGTTATAAAAAGTCACTCATTCAGAAACGAAAATAAGAAGTAAGAATCAATGATAATTTTGATTTGAATAAAGGAAAACAAACAAAAACAAAAGAAACAAAAACAAAACAAAACAAAACCAAAGAGAGAGAGAGAGAGAGAGAGGCTAAGATCAGAGCAGAGAAGAGAGAGAGAGAGGAGAAGGAGAGAGAGAGAGAGAGAGAGAGAGAGAGGAGAGAGAGAGAGAGAGAGAGAGAGAGAGAGAGAGAGAGAGAGAGAGAGAGAGAAGAGAGAGAGAGATTCATCTATTTATTGATCTGAGTGTGTGTGTGTGCATGTGTGGTGTGTGTACTGTGTAGTAAGAGAATCATGATGAGTGAGTCATGAGGTGAGATAATTTATTGTTTATATATTATTTAATCAGTGATTGAGATAAGAATGCAATCATGAGGATCACCTGAGCAGCAGTAAATACGCTGAATGAGTCTGTAAATGAGTCAGTGAGTGAGTGAATGAGTGATTGAGTGGTTGAGTAAGTAAAGCGAGTGAGTGCGCAGGAGTCAATAAGCAAATGAGTGACACTGAATGAGTCAGTGAGTAAATAAGGGAGAGAATTAAACATTTTGTGTCCCCCCCCCCTACTTCCCCATGCCTAATATACTTAACCCCACCGCCCATGAATTGGCAATTCTGCACAGAAAGCATCCCCTCCACCCCCACCCCACACCCCCTATGCTCAATAATCTTATCTTCCCTTTCAGCACACACACACATTTCTTCAAAATTAGCAGCATTTAGAAGCATGTATCCATATCCCCGAAGTGAGATGGAAGCCATGCAACACTCTTGGAGTTCATTGACCAGGCTGGCCCAGGATAGACAGAGGTGGAAAGTCTTTGTTGCTGCCCTACACACCACTGGGTGTAAAGGAGGAGGATGATGATGATGATGATGATCCCCGAAGTCGGAATGTGTCTACCTTACTGGCGTGTTGAAACAATCGCATCCACAAAATTTCACTATGGGTGAACCATGGACCTCTCGCCCAGGAACAAATAAATATGCATGTGATTAAGGCACCCCCTTCCACATTCCCCTCCACCACTGCAGTAACCTCACCCTTTTTTGCACATGTTTGCCAAATAAACATGACGATGTATGTAACCATGTCTAGCCTACCTTTTCCCCATATTCCTAGTCTCACCTATTAGCACATCATCCGTTCTACCTCTATTACTTCTTCCTTCACCTTTACCTATCCCATAGTCGAGAAGATTGTTTGGGGGGGGGGACCACTGAACATTTTGCAACCAGCTTCCTCCGCTCCTTGCAGGTTTTCATCTTTGTAGCCTACAGCAAGTCGTTCCCCTCAAGGCCTGTCCACTCTCTGATGTGTCTTCCCATCGTTTTCTCTGCCTGCTGCCTCTTCGTCTCCCTCCTTGTACTGTTGTTCCCTGTATGACAGAGGGAACAGTAACACAAGAGATAGAGGCTGAGAGATCATTTAAAGCGCAGCAAAGGGGGATTTTTTTGTTTTATATTTATTATTTATTTATTTCCTTTATTTTGATAATGGAATAAGCACTCGTTTGCTTTTTTTTTTACATCCAGTCCACGTGTGTATGCAGTTTTGTAAATCTTGTCATCCGTTTCCCACTGGCACACAGTGGCCTACTCTTCCGGAAAGCGGAACGGGTTTTAACGTGTGCGCAAGATGTTTTGCGTGGGTTCGCACACGGGGCCTCGGTTTATAATCTCATCCGAAGGACTTTCGGGGGAAGGGAGTCGGCACTGATGTAAACTCCAAAGGAAAAATTCTCTTGAACGAGATTCGAACCCGGGTCAGCAGATCATGAGTGCATCACTCAGACCACTAGGGAGGAAGTGGGGGATGGGGACAGACATGAAGACAGACAGATAGATCAAGGAGAAAAAGAGACAGAGACATGCACACAAAGAGAAAAAATAAAGACACCTTATAAGTTAAAAATCATGTCTTCTTTCTTTGTCCTGTAACTTGTATAAGTTTTAAACCATGTCTCCTTTTATTTGTCCTTTCTGTTCACTTTTCGTCGTCTGTCATGGCAGACACTGTCTATGAAGGAAACAGTATAAAACAAATACTACAACTGCGCAAGACACTAAATGTTGGGATTTGCGCAATGTCAGAACAGTCCCAGATGGGGATTTAACCATTTAGGACAACCACCATGGGGGGGGGGGGGGGTATGGACTGACTTATCTACAAACTGCTATGACGGTGAATGGGAGAAGGAGAAACGGGTGTTTGTGTGTGTGTGTGTGTGTGTGTGTGTGTGTGTGTGTGTGGTGTTGGTGTGTGTGTGTGTGTGTGTGTGTGTGTCGGCGTGTATTTGGTGTGGTGCGTGGCGCGCGTGTGTGGTGTGTGTGTGTGTTGTTGAGAGAGAGAGAGAGAGAGAGAGAGGAGAGAGAGAGAGAGATGGGAGGGAGATATGCAAAGATAGGGTGAAAGAGAGAGAGACATGAGTTGGGGGGGGGAGGTAGGGAGAGAGGGGTTGTGAGCAAGACAGAAAAAGGCTGTGGCAAATATAGAGACTGTGAGAAAGGTAAATACTAAGTGACAGAGAGGGAGAAAAAAAAAGATAAGATGGACAATAAGAAGA
>CM060325.1:12199679-12202179 GCA_030674155.1 Stramonita haemastoma | reverse complement strand
TGTGTGTCCTCCTCTATCTCCCCTATTATCCTCACACCTCTGTCTCTGCCTGTACTTTTGTCTGATTCGCTCCTCCCTCTCTCTCTCTCTCTCTCCCTCCTCTCCTCTCTCTCTCTCTCTCTCTCTCTCTCTCTCTCTCTCTCTCTCTCTCTCTCACACACACACACACACATACACACACACACATACACACATACACATACACACACACATACACACACACACATACACACACACACACACACACACATACACACACACACACACACACACACACACACACACACACACACACACACACACACACACACACACACACACACAGAGCAAAATGAGCAGGAACGCTAAAGCGGGCATATCATTTCTATCCAATGTCTTCTTCCAAATCGGCACAAATCCCCATCTGGGCCGGTCATGATATTGTGCAGATTCATAATATTTCTCCCTCCATTGTGGAGTTGTTATTCGTTTTCCTGGTATTCTGCTGTGGTAGGTCCTCTTCTTTCACCAGGCAATAACAGAAAAAGAGGGAGGGGGAGGAGGTGCATGTGGTAATTCCACTTTTTGTTGTTTTGTTGTTTTTTTTCCTTTACGTGTGCTATACACAACAGAAACCTTCCATGAAGATTTTTTTTCCTGTCAGGGGGGTTACAAAAAGATTTAATCCGTTTAACGTTGAACAGATTTTATCCAAGCCTCAACCAGTAGCAAATGATGAAATCCCTGATATGGCCTCTTCCCCGTGGGGATGTGGGGGAAGGGGGGTATAATAATAATAATAATAATAATAATAATAATAATAATAATAATAATAATAATAATACATGGAATTTATATAGCCCTATATCGCTTGCACTCGACCCTCACAACAAACAAGCAACCACTGACAAGGAATAATTCTAGCAAATTCGAAAGCCCGAGCACACACACACACACACACACACACACACACACACACACACACACACACACACACACACACACACACACACACGCACGCACACACACACTTACAGAGGCTATACATTTAGGCAGGGCGAAAGGAATTTCAAATGTTGAAGGCAGGGACAAATAGGAAATGAAAACAGAAGGCAAAAATCTTAGGTTTGAAACAAGTGTGTCTTGAGGTTGGATTTAAAAGTGTCGTATGTAGGCTTTTGCCGAAGGGAGAGAGGGAGGTCATTCCAGATTGATGGACCAGAAATAGAGAAAGAGCGGCGGCCAACGGTATGTCACTATAAATAGCATCCCCACCTTCTGGAAAGTCTTTGCTAGAAATTTCCTCTTTTCTATCACTTTCTTTGTTTGTGCCTTGTTCGTTTTCTTCCTGCCACCTTCTTCTCGTCTACCTTCTTGGTCCATTCTCCTGCGATTTTTTTTTTCCAGAAATACTTAAAAGATAACAATTCCTGTCTTATGTCGAAATGGGATGCACTGGGCCTTCTGACTTGTCAGGGACTTAAGGGCAACGTGACACATTTCTACTCATATAACACAACAATAGTTGCTGTCTGAATGTTGGACAACAAAGAAGAAGATATGGCCTCTGGGGCAGCATACAGGGCTATGAACAATATGATTGGAATGGACTAAAAGAGTTTCTGCTGGTCATAGCTGATGAGAATCACCACCAAAAAATATCTAATTTCCTTGTTAAATTCATACCTGCTTCCACCTGGCCAGACAATTTGGTCCAGCAGACATCCAGGTGTGATTTCTCATTCGATACCTGTACAGGTAATTATGAACAGTCGATGAAGGCAAGCAAGCTGACATACATGAGGACAGGTCAGGATTAAATACAAGGCCATACAAAAACACCTATCAAACATCCCCACGTCAATATGCAACAACACACGTCAAGCCTGTACATGCACACCACATTTTTTAATCCCCTCTCTCTCTCTCTCTCTCTCTCTCTCTCTCTCCTCTCCTCTTCTCCTCTCTCTCTCTCTCTCTCTCTCTCTCTCTCTCTCTCTCTCTCTCTCTCTCTCTCTCTCTCTCAGCTTTCAGCTTTACTTTCTGCTTCCAACTTTTTTAACCCAAACCTCCTCCAAAGGTAAGTACACCCTACTCCACCACCTTCACCAAAAGTCACCTAAAATACCCTACCACCACTCCAGTGTACCCCTTCTCCCACCACTCCCCCTCCTCCAGCTTCCTCCCCCCCCCCCCTCCAACTTTACCCTGCACCCCCCCCCCCATCCTCCACACACACACACACACACACACACACACACACACACACACACCTTTCCCTCGCCAGCTATGGCTGTCACAGGAGTCTGCCACCTTCTACCCCCTTTTGTCACAACTTCAGTAAACTGATGAGTGCTTTCAGCCGTTGTAAAGAAGGGGTTAAATAAACACAAACCTGGGGTACAATTCAGGGTGGCCTGCTTGTTGGGCCCCCTTCCCTTTCACTAAGCTAAGCCCACCCCCTCCATCCCTCTCCCCCTTCCCCTCCACATCCCCCCCTCTTTCTTTTCTTTCCCACTTT
>CM060325.1:12187179-12189679 GCA_030674155.1 Stramonita haemastoma | reverse complement strand
GCAAGTCAAGCCTCCTAGTCAGAGATCCTAGTTGATCACTAAAGACTAAGCTGTAAAGTGGAATTCCATGAGTGGAAAGCCACTGATCATACAGCCTCTCACTTTGCTATTGCCCCCAGCCTCACGGTTTAATCAAGAACTGGGATAAAGCCCAGGGGTCGAAGGTGTACGTAGTAGAAATCAAAACAAAAAACTACACTGCAAAAAATGCAATGCAAAGCAACACATCTCACACAAGACAGCGTAATACAATACAATACAACAATACAATACAATTACAATACAATACAATACAAACAATACAACACAACACAATACAATACAATACAACAATACATACAATACAATGCAGTACTAAACATGCATGCAGAAATACAAAAATAATCCACTCAATTAAGCAATATTTCAATGCAATGAATACAATACTTTGTCACACAATAATTAGACAATACAAAACAAGTGTACAACACAGAACATCACAACACAACAAAGGATAATACAATACAACAGACTACATCCGTTTCCTTCTCCCTCCCCCTATTACCACCACACACCACCACATCCCCTATCACCCCTCTTCACCCACCTGTTCCCCCATATCCCCATACTTTCTCATACATCATTAAACGGCGCAGGTGTCAAACGGAGCACTTTGTCCTCAACCACTTCCTGTAGACATTCCGTATTGACACAACCAGCCCGCCATTATAGAACCAAGAGTTATCGATCGTGTCTCTGTGAAAAAGGGGCTGGAAGAGGAACAACTTGACGAAGACTGAAATGTGTAGGGAACAAACGTGGTGTTCAGAGTCACCCTATCAAAGAGAACAATTAAGCTTGTGATCTTTGTGAAGTATAAGACAAAAGTGATGGAAAAGATCAACTTTATGATTCTCGCCTTCGTCGTCATTATTAATCGAATGCTCAGACAGTACTTATTCTTGTCTGTCATATGCGCGAAAATGTGTTGCGCTGCCGTTAAACACCTGACAAGTCAGGCCCAGCGCAACAGACTTTGACATAACAGAGAATGGGTGTTCTGTTTTTAATAATTCGGGGAAGAAAAGGCGGGAAATTGGACCAAGAAGGCAGAAAAATGGACTAGAAAGAGGTAACAGGAAGAAAAGGAACAAAGCAGAAAAAAAGGGATGGAAAAGAGGAAATTCTTAGCACATAATTTTCACGGGGTGGGGTGGGGGGATTTGTTTATACTGACAGCCAGCCCCTGGCATACCCAAGGGGAAATTTAATGATGTAAATACTGTTTTGAAAGAAACAACGCCACCTCTTTTGTTTATTGTTCAAAAGATTAAAACAATCTCATTTTCTGGCATCAATTTTTTTGTACATCAATTAGAATATAAATTTTGTAAGAAACGTTTTATTTTTAAGAATTTTTCAACTTTATAAATAGTTTATAAGAATGTTACAACCACAAACAAAAACGGAGAAAGAAGGCAGACAAGAAAGTGAAAGAAAAAAAAAGGTAAATAGCAGCAGAAAGTAATTGTACCGTCGCATTCGCACACACCTGCCCTTACCCCCTCTCCCTCCCTCCCTCCCACTCTCTCTCTCTCTCTCATCTCCTCTCTCTCTCTCTCACATCTACTCTCTCTCTTCTCCTCTCTCTCTCATCTCTCTCTCATCTCCTCTCACTCTACTCACACACACACACACACACACACACACACACACACACACACACACACACACACACCTTGCACAGTTATAAGCACAGGATGCCACCAGGTACTACGCATCCCCACCTAATAAGTAAGAGAGAGAGAGAGAGAGAGAAGAGAGAGAGAGAGAGAGAAGAGAGAGAGAGAGAGAGAGGAGAGAGAGAGAGAGAGAGAGAGAAGAGAGAGAGAGAGAGAGGAAGAGAAGAGAAGAGAGAGAGAGGAAAGAGAGAGAAAGGAAGAAGGAAGGAAGGAAGAAGGAGAGAGAGAGAGAGAAGAGAGAGAGAAGGCAGAGGCTTTTAACAATCAAGTCAGCAGCAATTTATTCAGGGTACATCAACTAAAAATAATAATAAACGAGAGGAGAGCAGAGAGAAGAGACAGAGAGAAAGAGAGTAGATAGAGAAGAGAGAGAGAGAGAGAAGAGAGAGAGAGAAGACAGACAGACAGACAGCAGACAGACAAGAAACGACAAACCAACGACAAACAGCAACAGACACACACACACACACACCACACACACACACACACAGCAGCACAACACACACAGCACACAACACACACACAACACAAACACAACACAACACACACACACACACACACACACACACACCACACAACACACAGAGAAAACAATCAGAGACAAACTACAGATAGATAGACAGATAGGCAGCAGCAGACAGACATAGACAGACACACAGACAGACATACAAACAAACAGAAACAGACAGACAAACAGAACACTCCATTGCCTGGAAGTGCATGTGAGAGAGAGAGAGGTGTTGTCCACTGCAGGTGGCATCATGACAATCATGGCTGCT
>CM060325.1:12174679-12182179 GCA_030674155.1 Stramonita haemastoma | reverse complement strand
TATCTGAGAACAGCACAGGTTTCTCTCTCTGTCTCTCTGTACCCCCCGTCCTCTCTCTCAGTCTCTGTCTCTCTATGTCTCTGTCTCTGTCTCTGTTTCTGCTTTTCTCTCTCTCTCTCTCTCTCTCTCTCTCTCTCTCTCTCTCTCTCTCTCTCTCTCTCTCTCTCTCTCTCTCTCTCTCTCTCTCTCTCTCTCTCCCTCTCTCTCTCTCTCTTCTCTCCCTCTCCTCCCCCTGCCCGCCCCCCCCCCTCTCTCTCTCTCTCTCTCTCTCTCTCTCCCTCTCTCACCCTCTATCTCTCTCCCCCCTCTCTCTCTCCCTCTCTCTCTCTCTCTCTCTCTGCCCCCCTCTATCTGTCCCCCCCTCCCTCCCTCCCTCCCTCTCTCTCTCTCTCTCTCTCTCTCTCTCTCTCTCTCTCTCTCTCCTCTCTCTCTCCCTCTCTCTCTCTCTTTAAAACAAGTCCACATGTATGGGCAGACAGACGACAGACAGACCAGGGCTGGTGAAGAAGAGAAGAGAGGAGAGGAGAGGAGACAGGTGTCAACTGTCACACACAGCAACAATCAGACAGCAGTGGGGGGGGGGGGGGGCAGCGAGAAGTGGGGGGGTGGTAAGGTGAAGGGAAAGAGAGTGGTGGTTGGTCAGGACTGGACAGGATAAAAAAAAAAATAATAAAAAATTATAATGGATGGACAGTGTTTGTATGGTAGGCTGTGAGTCCCAGTAAGGTTTGTTCCAAACATCGCGCAAGCACGACCCACGCACGCATCACGTTCCCAACATGCACATACACACACACATATATATTATACAGTACGTACCATACAACATACAACATACTAATATACATACATACATATACATACATACATACATACATACATATACATACATACATACATACATACATACATACATACATACATACATACATACATACATACAATTTCACACTAACACACACACACGCACTCGCACTCGCACACGCATGTACGTTAATACACACGCGCGCGTATGCACGAACGCACACAGATACCCACAGAGAGACACAGCCAGACGAAAAGACATAAAAAGGGGAAGAGTGGTGAGGAGGATGGGGTAGGTAGGAACAGACCTGTTTTTTTTTTAAAATGTTAAACATTCTTCTTTTTCCTATTACGCAGCATGCTAGCAGTTGGCTGCTCTTTCCTCAGTCTGCAGAAACCTGATATAATAAATATTTCCACATATCACGCAGCAGGCTTCCTTTACTGATGACAGGAGAGACTGGAGTGACACAGGTGTCGACATTGATGTCTCTGAGAACACAACACAACAACAGCTACACACACATGACAGACAACTAACAAACAGCAACAACAACAACACCCAACAACAATAGCAACAACAACATCAACAACAGCAGCAACAACAACAGTACAGCCTCTCTCCTTTCTTTCCTTGGGACGCAATTTATGTTCCCCACATGCACCATTCTATACAAGTGCTACTTCTTTTTTTTTTAATTAAATATTCATTTAGTGTTGTGAATTAATCCCAAAGCGTCTGTACTGTACTCTTAGCATCCACACTTCCAGCTAGTTTCGAACTCACGGCAAGAAAAGAATTAATCCTGGTGAAAGTCTGTAGAAAAAAGCCCACTCAAAGGGGGAAAAATACACATACAGGCAGGAATTGTTTTTTTTTTATTATTATTATTAATTAATTGGTGGTGCTGCTCTTGTGGCGACGTGCTCTCTCTGGGAAAAGTGGTTTAAATTTTATACAGAGAAATCTGCCTTGAGTAAAAGTGGTATACGATGCATGACAATATAATGCAATACAATACAATGCAATGCAATACAAAACAATACAATAAATTACAACTTCATGAGGTACAATGCAATACAGGGACGGGATAGCTCAGTGGTCAGAGCACTCGTTTTCCCCCAGCCAAGGTGTTTGTGCGCCTTGGCTTCAGTACAGTCTCCAAGTTCACCCAGCTGTAAAAGGGTACCTGTACTCTTTAGGATCAGAGGAGGTAAAGCAGTGAGGGAGAGGAGTTGAGCGCCGCTTCACTCCCCTACAACCACATAGGTTATGGGAAATCTTTACCTGTTTCTACAATGAAATATCACAACAACACAATATATTGTGATACAATACATTACATTACACTACACTACAACACAAAAATATAATGCAACACAATGCAATACTCCATTTTATACACACTGCTCTCACCTCAGCCTTACAAAACAATCATTCACACCCTCTTTCCACACCATGTCTACACTTCCACCCCACACTTGATGTCCTCCACTTCATCATCATTATTGCTTTGTGCTGTGCTACAGTCATCTCAGTTGGTTACTTGAAACACCTGTGTAATTGCATTGTATGTACGTTTGCATTCTTTCATTCTTTTTCTTTTTTACTTTGTTTCGAGGATAATGGAAAAAGCACCCATGTTCTTTTTTGCATCCAGTCCTCGTGTGTATACAGTTTTGTAAATTTTGTCATCCGTTCCCACCGGCACACAATGGCCTACTTTTCGGAAAAGCGGAACGGGTTTTTAACGTGTGTGCAAGATGCAAGTATGTTATGTATGGGGGGGTTGCCTAGAAGATATAATGCATGGATTTCTTCTTCTCTGTCCAAGGTTCAGACAGCAACCATTGTTGCCTGTCATATCAGTAAAAGTGTGTTGTGTGTACTTCTTTCTCCTTCTTCATCGACGCTCAGATAACAACTATTGTTGTCTGTCTTATGAGTGATGCATAGATTTTTATAGAGTACTTCCAGCAGTGTCATGACATGTTTACCTTTTCTTTTGTGTATCCTTTGATGTTGCTCTATTCATTTCATGCTTGTTTGTTTTTTGTTTTTTTGCTCGTAACATCCATGAATGCTTCTTGTTTGAGACAATGGAACATTTATATTCATCTTTTTTATTCAATCCAATAGAGTAGGCATATTTTAAGCAAATGATGTGAAATTTTGTATCATCATGGGATGATTTTTTCAACTAAAAAATTTTTTTTTAATGTAAATGTACAAACACCGCTTCAGTAAATAAAAGGGAAAAAGGGAGAAAAAATAACCTTTTTCGAAATGTTTGTATAAAGAAACTTAGAAGAATGCTTTTCTATGACACATATACAGAACCGCACAATGCTTATGCATATGCGCATTAGATCAATCTCTTTTATATTCATCTACTTTCTCTTCTTTTTCAGCATTTTGCAAAGAATGCAGTGACTAAAGAAACACTTTTCCTGTGACCACTTATTTCAAACAGTTATGTATTGATTAATTGCTTATTCTGTTGGTTTTTTTATGGAACCATGCAAAATCAATCCCATCTGCAGACAACACTTTAAACAAAAAACAAGTGGAGAAAAAGGTAAGATGGAAGAAGAGTTGAAACAGTGTGTGAAAACAGTCTCCAGAATTGGTGTGGACAGAAAAAAAATGGATGTAGATTCATCGAACAGTTTGTTGTGAACAAAATGATTATTGGCATTACAGAGTGGAGCCAGTGTATAGAAACAATCTCCAGAATTGTTGTGGGGGGAAAAATTGATGTGTATCCATGGATCAGTTTGCTGCGAACAAATGATTATTGGCACTTCAGGTAAATGGGGGACCACAGAAGAAGAAGAAAAAACTTGAGAGCATAATTATTTTCTGTGGGACTTCTGTTGGGCAGGCAGCAGTTGCATTTCTCACATTAATCTCTATTATAGATGTTTCATCGAGAGGTCGTCAGGCTCATTCACACAGAGACTTTCTTTCTTTCTTTCTTTCTTTTTTTCTTTCATTCTTTCATTCTTTTTTATCGAAGATAATGGAATAAGCACTCGTGTGCTTTTTTACATCCAGCCCCCATGTGTATGCAGTTTTGTAAACCTTGTCATCTGTTCCCACCGGCACATAATAGCCTACTCTTACGAAAAGCGGAACAGGATTTAATGTGTGCGCAAGATGTTCTGCGCGCGTTCGCACACGGGGCCTCAGTTAATAGTCTCATCCAAATGACTTTGACACTGCCACAAGGAAGAGAGACCGACAGAGAGAAAAAGACTGACGGACAGGCAGACAAAGAGACTGAGATGCAGAGACAGAGAGATAGAAAGGATACATAAAGAAAAAGGGACCCAAATAACCAGAGAAAAATAAGATGAATGTAGGGGGGATAGGGGGTGGTAGACCTAGATAGTTTTCTCTTTTTTTTTCTTTGGAGGGGGGGGGGGGGGGCGGTGGTGGCTTGGGAGGGGTACTTTCCTTTACCTAAGCAACAATTGCTGCTCTCACGACAAATGCAGAAATCTGATATTATAAATATTTCCACACAGCACACAGCAGGCTTCCATTACTGATGGACGAAATAGACTGAGAATGACACAGGTGTTGGCATTGATGTCTCTGAGAACAATAACAACAACAACAGCAGCAGCACAACCTCTCTCCTTTCTTGTGTTGAGATATTGCCCATTCTCCACCCGCTGCACCATTCCATACGAGTGCATTTTTTATACAATATTCAAACGTTTCTGTGCATAATAAAGTGGTGACGTTTTTGTGTACATAAAGTTTTGACATAAAGTGGTATCAAATAAGAATAAATAAGAAGAGAACACTATCACATAGTTCTTATGTTGAAGTATTTGAAGGGGTGGAAAAATAAAGAAAATGAAGTAAAAGTGTACAGAACAAAGACATGGGGAGAGAGAGAGAAACGTATGGACACGAGGGGAGTGACAGACAAAAAGAAACAAACAAGAAGAAAGACAGAATTATGGAAATATAGACACGGGGACAGATGGACAGATAGACAGACAATAAGGAAAACAAAAGGAAGAAGGGGGACAGAAAGAAACAGAGAAAGACAAGATTAATGGAGAGACAGACAGACAGACAGACAGACAGACAGACAAGACAGACAGAAGGGAGAGAGAGGGAGAGAGGAGAGAGAGAGAGAGAGAGAGAGAGAGAGAGAGAGAGAGAGAGAGGAGAGAGAGAGAGAGAGAGAGAGAGAGAGAGAGAAGGAGAGGAGAGAGAGAGAGAGAGGAGAGAGGAGAGAGAGAGAAGGGAGGAGAGAGAGAGAGAGAGAAGGGAGAGAGAGAGGAGAGAGAGGAGAGAGAGAGAGAGAGAGAGTAGGAGAGGAGAGTATAGGAGGGAGAGAGAGGAGAGAGAGAGAGAGAGAGAGAGAGAGAGAGAGAGAGAGAGTATGGGAGAGAGAAGGTATAGGGAGAGAGAGAGAGAGAGGTATAGGGAGAGAGAGAGAGAGAGAGAGAGAGAGAGAGAGAGAGAGAGAGAGAGAGAGAGAGAGAGAGTATAGGGAGAAGAGAGAGAGAGTATAGGGAGAGAGAGAGAGACGAGAGAGAGAGGTATAGGAGAGAGAGAGAGAAGAGAGAGAGAGAGAGAGAGAGAGAGAGAGAGAGAGAGAGAGAGAGGGTATAGGAACTGAATGAATGAAGAGAGAGGATTCAGAAAAGAGATACATGAAGGGAGAGTCCAATATGTAACGATAAGTAAGCTGAGACACGATCAAGAGAAACAGATGTATAGATGTACTCACTCGAACTCGAACTCAGTTTATGCACTGAAATAAACGGCATTCGGCCATATCTAGGCCAGTCGTTGCCTATAATCACTCCTATTGCTCTTAGCCTGACACAAACGTCTATCTCAAGTGCTCTGAACCACAGCATTGATTAGTAATGTACATCGAGACATGAAACTCTTTACTGTACGGATATGTTACGGCATTCCGAGCCTTTCTTTCCTCCAGTCTTTGTCACACACCCTTAGGCCTAGGCTAGCCAGGAAACCGTTGTAGTAGTTCTCTAAGTGTCGCTAAGTCCCTTGAAGCACGTGATAGGGTCTCCGTGTGTAGTGTGTTCTGGATTCGCTTCCCATTCCACAAACTGGCGAGTTTGACACGTTCCTCTTTTAACATGTTTTTCTCTTGCTGTTTGACAAACCAGTACACACATACTGGCTCGGTGTCTGGTTGGCATGGTACTGGATCACAATGTCGTCTGACTCACACTCACAATATCTTCACCCTCTGAATGATGTAGCTCAGATTTTCTAAAGTGTGTATTTCTTTGTCTGTCTCTTAGCCTTTTCTGTACGGATCTATCAGTTAGAGGATCTATCAGTTAGAGTAGCCACGTACTGTTTGACATTTCTTGTGTCGAATGCACCAACAATATTATCATCGTTCACCTCAGGCTGCAAAACACACATATCAGCACACATATCAGCACAGTCACTACAATCAGACATACAGGGAGGTTCTAAAACAACGGATAATGGCAACTTAACTGATGTTTTTGTGTTGATGTCGTGTGTGTGTGTTGTTGGTAGGCCTATTCCATGTGTATCTACACATGCTGTATTCCCTGTTCTACTCCACTGTCAGGCAGACTCGAGGCACTGAGGACACAGTCACTTTCACACACAACACTTGCCTGCTTCTGTTTATGCTTTCGAGAACGCTCCACATCTCCTCGTCTATGAGATAACGATTTCTTCCTGTAGTACTGTGCTTGTGTACTGCGATTCACTGTCGGATCCGCCATGTTGGTTGACACTGCTGTGTCCACTGGTTTCAGTCGCAAGACAAAAACCACGCTGTCCCCTTCTCCTGCCACTTTCCAGCTGGAAACTGCATTGTCAGTCAGCAGGGCGCCTAAGGTCCTCTCCACAGCCGCTGGAAGTCCAGTAACTGGCATTTTTGAATGAATTTCTAGTTTTACTGCTGCTCACAGAAAATGTACGCCCTGTCCGCTTCACTTCTCGTGACTGACCGAGAGGTATAGGGAGAGAGAGAGAGAGAGTGGTATAGAAGAGAGAGAGAGAGAGGTATAGGGAGAGAGAGAGAGAGGTATAGGGAGAGAGAGAGAGAGAGAGAGAGGTATAGGGAGAGAGAGAGAGAGAGGTATAGGGAGAGAGAGAGAGGTATAGGGAGAGAGAGAGAGGTATAGGGAGAGAGAGAGAGAGAGAGAGAGAGAGAGAGAGAGAGAGAGAGGTATAGGGAGAGAGAGAGAGAGGTATAGGGAGAGAGAGAGAGAGAGAGGTATAGGGAGAGAGAGAGAGAGGTATAGGGAGAGAGAGAGAGGTATAGGGAGAGAGAGAGAGGAGAGGTATAGGGAGAGAGAGAGAGAGGTATAGGAGAGAGAGAGAGAGAGAGGTATAGGGAGAGAGAGAGAGAGGTATAGGGAGAGAGAGAGAGAGGTATAGGAGAGAGAGAGGGGTATAGGGAGAGAGAGAGAGAGAGAGGTATAGGGAGAGAGAGAGAGAGGTATAGGGAGAGAGAGAAGAGAGGTATAGGGAGAGAGAGAGAGAGAGGTATAGGGAAGAGAGAGAGAGAGAGGTATAGGGAGAGAGAGAGAGAGAGGTATAGGGAGAGAGAGAGAGGTATAACGAGAGAGAGAGAGAGGTATAGAGAGAGAGAGAGGATAGGGAGAGAGAGAGAGAGAGGTATAGGGAGAGGAGAGAGGGAGGAAGGA
>CM060325.1:12154679-12169679 GCA_030674155.1 Stramonita haemastoma | reverse complement strand
ACTGGATGTAAAAGAAAAGCACATGAGTGCTTATTCCATTATCCTCAAAATAAAAAAAAATAGATAAATGGCATTTAATGAAGTGTGGTTAGAAACTGAGACAAAGAAAAACAAAGGTGATTTATAATAATGAAGAAACGTGAGATGAAAATAGACGGACGTTTGGTAGTGTAAAGGAGACGGTGATTTATCAGGTAGACAAACAATGCCAGGTGTCAAGAATGAAAAACAACTTTTTTTCAACTAAATCAATATCTGAACATTATGTACTTTTAGGACAATGTGTGGTGTGTGTGTGAGAGAGAGAGAGAGAGAGAGAGAGAGAGAGAGAGAGAGAGAGAGAGAGAGAGAGGGAGAGAGAGAGAGAGAGAGAGAGAGAGAGAGAGAGAGAGAGAGAGGAGAGAGAGAAGAGACAGACAGGACAGACAGACAGACAGACAGACAGACAGACAAAAGCAGGAGGCAGAGAGAGAGAGAGAACATGCGTGCGTGGTGGTGCGTGCGTGCATGCATGAAACTTGACCTGCTCTCTTTGTAAAGGTTGTGGCTAGTATTTTCTGCAAAGGTCAAGTCTGTGTCAGTGGTGTGCATGTGTAAGTGTTTATGCATCTTTTTATGTGAGGAGTGGGGACGGGATAGCTCAGTGGTCAGAGCGCTCGCTTTCCCCAATCAAAGTTAAGCAGTATTGAGCGTGGTTACCAGTTGACTGGGTGACCATTTGCGTGCCTTGGTTTCAATACAGTCTCCCCTATTTCACCCAGCTGTAAATGGGTACCTGCCCTCTTTAGGGTCAGGGAAAGTTACGCAACGAGGGAGAGGAGATGGGTGCCGCCCTCAATATGCTGGCCCTAGAGAAGCTGAGGTCTCTAATACCTCGCTCCCCAACGACCACATAGGTTATGGGACACCTTTACCTTTTTCTTTATGTGTGAGGGGTAGTGGTAGGGCGAAGGGTTTGTGGGAAGTTCAAAGTAAAAGAAACTTCATCTTCACCTTCACCTATCCAGTAGTCCTGTAGACCGTGGGGGCACCACTGAATATTTTGCAGCCAGCTTCCTCCACTCCCCGTCGTCCTTTGCTTTCCCTAGCAGCAAAGAAACTAGAGCAACTGAAGTTAGGCAAATATGGCGACGGAAAGACAAGGTTATGGAAAAGTAAAAAGGATTTATTTTGTGTTGTGTTGTTTCATTTTATTTATTCTTTTATTTCGAGGTAAATGGAATAAGCACTCATGTGGGGTTTTTTTTTACATCCAGTTCCCATATATATGCAGTTTTGTCAATTTGTCATCCGTTCCCAGCGGCACATAATGGCCTACTTTTCCGAATAGCGGAACGTGCTTTAACAAGTGCGCATGATGTTCTTCGTGCGTTTGTGCGTTTGCACACGGGACCTTGGTTTATAGTCTCATCCGAAGGACTTTTGGAGGGAGTGGAGTCAGCATTGCATTGCATTGTATTGTATTGTATTGTATTGTATTGTATTGTATTGTATTGTATTGTATTGTATTGTATTGTATTGTATTGTATTGTATTGTATTGTATTGTATTGTACATCACTTTTAGTCACAGCAGATTTCTCTCTGTAACACTCAGGCTGTTTTTCCTGGGAAGAGCACGTCGTCACAAGAGCAGCGCCATTTTCCTGTTTGAATGTCTAGATTCATATCAGAGTAGCTTTTTTCCACAGAATTTTTTTCCAGAGACAATTCGCTTGTTGCCGTGGGTTCCTTTTGTGTGCACTGAATTGATTTTGAACCTCAGTTTAAAAGGTTAGCACTGACACCGCCTCTCAAGATCTATTTAATGGGGGGAACGCGTACTTCTCGCTTTCTAGGCAGGTGCTTAATTAACCTCTAGACCACTTATTCGTTACAGAAAAACAGTTTTTGCAAAATTTATAATGGAATATGACAGCTTGTTCAAAGTAGAAAAGCGGGAATCAATAAGGAAGAAAGGAGGGGAGATGATTTTCTTTAGTGCTAGAAATGATGTTTTTTTAAATAAATTTTGAGGGTAAAGAATCACAGACAAGAAAAGTAAAGGTAGAGAGGTGTATGGAGTGAGTTAAAAGAATCACTGTGTCCTTACTACCACAAAACCAACTCAGTCCTCCCCTTTTTAGTCCAACCCACTATTTACCTACATCTTTTTTTCTGTTCATCTCACCCCTACTTCTCAGTTTTGCCTCCTACCCCCCTCCCCCCTACTATCCCCACTCTCCCAGTGTCTGATTGTGCTGCTCTGTGTGACAGTGGACACATGTTTCCCCTCCTCTTCCCACTGAACTCTTGTGGACTTTCAACCAAGGATGGGAGATACCCTGCGATGTTTCCCAGATACTTCTTGTGGACCTTCCTTCCGCCAAAGAAAGGGAGGTAACCTGCGATGTTCCCAGATACATCGATGACGCCACCACCCTGAGCACTTCCCAGCCAGTCCCCTGTGTTGGTCGATAGAACGAGACAGTGAGCAGTCCGGGTGAAATGTTTGGATTCTGGAATGGATGGGAGAGTTGACAGCTGTGTTGCTTGCTATTGCCAAAAGGAGTCTCGGGAGGAATTGAGGGGGGTAGGGGGGTCCTCAAGTTTCATTCACCGTCCTCTTCAATTTGTTTTGGAATGTTTGGGGGGGTTTTTCACAGCCCACTGGTCAAGAGATTCGTGGTTGTTTGGGGTTTTGTTTTTTTCCATAAGTTTCATACTTACTTTCACTTCCATTTCTTTGTCTTGTTTTCCCTTTCTTCCAGTTTTGCTGTGTTTTTTTTGGTTTGTCTGTTTGTTGTTGGTTTGTTTGTTTTTGTTTGTTTGGAATTTTGTTTTTGCTTCTTGTGTCCAGTTATAATAGAGTTTACACTACAATAATGGTTGTTTTGGCTTTCAATGCAAAACTGTTTGAAAGATGTAGCAGCGTGGTTATATTTGTCCAGTTTATCATCTGTTCTATTTCATAATAAAAGATATTATCTCAGAAAGAATAAGTTGGATGTTTTGTTTAAGGAGTGAGATATGAACTGAGGAAAAGTAAACAAACACACGCACGTGTTAGTTTGACAGACTGGATGGACAACATGAAAAAGAAGGGGTGCAGGAAGTTAGGTACTCAGGACACAACACAACAGTGGTATCAGAATTCCAAAATTCTGTGGGTTTTTTCAATGTTTGTTCTAAAATCTGAATAAAATCTGTTTAAACCAAAGGGAGCTAACAGCTGGCTCACTGTGTCAGAAACAAGAATGAAGGAATGCAGCATCCAAAACCAGCCGTAGACAAAGACTTGCACACATCTTAATGTATGAATAATCGAATGCAGTGATTGGAAAACAGCCTATGTCCTTGTTGCCACACCTAGTATCAGTCTCCTACTTTTAGCATTTTATTTTTATTTATTTTATTTTATTCTTTTATATCGGGGATAATGGAATAAGCATTCATATGCTTTTTTTACACCCAGTCCCCGTGTGTATGCAGTTTTGTAAATGTCATCTGTTCCTAGCGGCACATGATGGCCTACTCTTTCGAAAGCACTGTCCAGTCCTGACCATCCATCCTTCACCGCCATCCTCTTTCCCTTCACCTCCCCCCCCCCCCCCCCACTGTTGTCTGATTGTTGCTGTGTGTGTGACAGTGGACACCTGTCTCCTCTCCTCTCTTCTCCACCAACTTTTGTCCGACATCACGTGGACTCGATTCAAAAGGGAAGGGAGAGAACCTGTGCTGTTCTCAGATACATCGATGACCTCCCCCTTGCGCACTTCCCAGCCCCCCACGTCTATCGATAAATTGAGACTGGGGGCATGCTGGGTAAAATGTTCCGTTTCCAGAACTGCTGTAAGATGTAACAGCTGCTGCATGGCTAAAAGAAAGTGTGCAGAAATGCTCTGAGATTCTATTCATCCCCTTTTGTGTTTGGATAATGCTGTTTGTTCATTGCAAACTGGTCAAGAGGTCTATGCCTATGTAAGTTTTCTCAATAGTTTTACGCTTACTTTCTGTCGGGTCTAGTTTCCCTTTGTGGTTTTCTTCAAACGCAATTTCGCTATCGGGCTTACTCAATTTCGCATATTCCTTCTGTTCCCTGGTTTTCTTACTCAAGTTTTACGCATATTTTCCTGTCTGTTCCCTGGTTTTCTTACACAAGTTTTACGTTTACTTTCCTGTCTGTTCCCTGGTTTTAAGTTTTACGCTTACTTTCCCGTCTGTTCCCTGGTTTTCTCACACAGGTTTTACGCTTACTTTCCTGTCTTTCCCTGGTTTTCTCAACAATTTTTAGCTTACTTCCTGTCTGTTCCTGTTTTAAGTTTACCCTTACTTTCCCTGTCTTTCCTGGTTTTCTTACCAGTTCCTTATTTTTCGTTCCGTTCTCACATTTTACGCTTACTTTCCTGTCTGTTCCCTGGTTTTTACATTACGTTACTTTCCTCTGTCCCTGTTCTACCAAGTTTTACCCTTGTTTTCCCTGTTAAAAGTGTTCCCTTGTTTTCCTCACAAGTTTTTACTCCTTTGTTTGTTCCTGTCTGTTGTTCCCTGGTTTTTCTTACCAAGTGTTACTATTCTGCTTTGTTTTCTCCTGTCTGTTCCCTGGCTTTCTCCAACCAAGTTTTTACTTGCTGTGTTTTCCTGTACTTGTTTCCCGTGGCTTTCTCACAAGTTTTACATGCTTGTTTTCCTGTCTGTTCCCTGGCTTTCTCACAAGTTTTACATGCTTGTTTTCCTGTTGTTCCCTGGCTTTCTCACAAGTTTTACATGCTTGTTTTCCTGTTGTTCCCTGTTTTAAGTTTTACGCTTATTTCTTGTCCTGTTCCACAGATTCTCTTTATTCAGGTTTTAGTACGCTTATTTCCTGTCTGTTCCCTGGTTTTCTCACACAGGTTTTACGCTTACTTTCTTGTCTGGTTTCCCATGTTTATTTTTCATGTTTTACGCTTACTTTCCCGTGGTTTTCTCACACAGGTTTTACGCTTACTCTTACGCCTGTTCCCTGGTTTTTCTACAAGTTTTATGCTTACTTTCACTTCATTTCCATCTTTCTTTGCGTTCATATTCCTCTTCATATCTTTTTCTCAGCAGAGAGGGTTCATTCTTTCTCATAGTCCACTGGTGGGGTTAGCTGTGGATACAAGTTTTGGAAGAATGTGGCCGTGAGATAATGCCATCAGGTTTAGCATCATATGCTCTTTTATCCCCGATGTTAGAATACGGCTACCTTCATGGTGGGATAAAACGAAGGCATACGTAAAATCTCATCAGCTGGTGAACCTTGAAGATGTAGTCTTGGAACAACAACAACAAAAACAACAGCATGATTATGCTCTTTTACATCGTAATGTAAGAAGATGGGGATAGGAGGAGGGAAACGTTAAAATATAGGGAGTGGGAAAACGATCATTGTCAATAGAATTTAAGCTTCTGAAGTAAAAGACAGACAAGTTTGTGATAACATTACTCCACAGGGAGGCAAATGTTCATGATAAAAGGTAAAGGTGTCCCATAACCTGTGTGGTCGTAGGGGAGCGAGGTGTCAGAGACCTCAGCTTCTCTAGGGGCCAGCATGTTGAGGGCGGCGCCCATCTCCTCTCCTTCACTGCCTACCTTCCCTGACCCTCTAGAGGGCAGGTACCCATTTACAACTGGGTGAACTGGGGAACTATACTGAAACCAAGGTGCACAAACGGTCTCCCATCCCAGTTTGTTTATTTTAATTTTATTCTGATAAATATAATGGGATAAGCACTCAAGGGCATTTTTACATCCAGTCCGCGTGTGTATGTAGTTTGTAAATGTTGTCATCCTTCCCACTAGCACATAATAGCCTTACACACCCTTACACCTCTCCCTGCCCCCCCCCCCCCTCCCACCACCCCCTCCCCCCTTCACTGCTGTCTGACTGTTGCTGTTTGGGACAGTGGACAGCTGTCTCCTCTATCCCCTCTGTACTTGCCTCCACCAAAGAAGAGGGGGAGAGAACCTGTGCTGTTCCCAGAGAGGTCGATGACATCACACTGCACGTGCACTTCTCTGTCTCCCAACCATGTCAATGATGAAAGGAGATGGTGAGCAGTCTGTGTGAAATGTGGATTTTTTGTTTTTTTTTTTTTTTTTTTTGTGTGTGTGTGTTTATTTAGGGTGGTGGAAATAGCAGCAAGCTGTAGTGTAGGCCAGTTGAGGTTACCAGTTAGAAGGGTGGGGAACCTTACACTCCGCTCCCCCCCCCCCCCCCCAACCTCCCCATCAAAACAGACGGACAGGAATGTGCCCCACACACACGTTCCAAATCTCTACTTCTCCCACCCTTTCATGCAGAAACATTACTTTTCTTCCTTTTATTTAGAGGTAATGGAATAAGCATCACGTGATTTTTTTACACCAGTACCTATGTGTATGCAGTTTTGTCTTATTTTGTTATCCGTTCCCACCGGCACACAATGGCCTACTCTTCCGAAAAGAGGAATGATTTTACCATGTGCGCAGAATGTTCTGCGTGTGTTCGCAACGGGACTTTGGTTTATAGTCTCATCCGAAGGAGTTTAAGGGAGAGTGGAGTCAGCACTGATGTTAACTCCAGAGGAAAATCCTCTTGAACGAGATTCGAACCAGGGTCAGGCCACGAAAGATTGGTCAGCAGGGACCACACCTGGTTTTCTACAACACATTCAACATTTCTCCCTCCTCTCTACTCTCTTTTTCGTCTTTCTCTTACTGTTTGTTCCTGGTCAGTTTTATTTATCAGACAGATTGATTACTCCGGTCCTATTTTGGCACAGCTGGATGTCAATACAGAACTAACTTCTACCATTGCAATTGCCTCAGGGATGATTTCAGTGTTTTTGATGCTTGACTTGAAACTAACTGTCTGCAGGAAATCGGCAGTATGACAAAACTGCCCAGCTAGCGTGACACCTTTGCCATCTGAAAATGCTGGCAACTGAGGGAGGAGTTAAGGTGAATGGGAAAAGATGGGGACACAGGGTAATGGTGGGTGGAATTGAAAGGGGTTTGAAAGGGAAAGGTTGGTATGACTATGTTGGGGGTGGAAAAGTCAATCAACACAAACGGGATGAGCCATCACAGACAACAGTCACCTTTATGGCACTGTCTTTTTGGGTGATAAGTTTGCTTCTTAGTTTGTTTATTCGCCGTATGAAAATGTACAGAGGAAGATGTGTCGATTGTGATAAAGTCTCTGTTGTTAGACAAACTACAATCCAAATGAGAGGAACTGAAAACACATTTCAGTAAAGGCAAACGGTGAAGGTGTCCCCTAACCTATGTGGTTGTAGAGGAGCTAGGCGTCAGAGACCTCAGCTTCTCCAAGGGCCAGCATATTGAGGGCGGCGCCCATCTTTTCTCCCTTGCAATCAAGTGCTCACATTCGACTCGCTCATGTGTGTGAACTAGTTGAAAGTAAAGACTTTAATTTGTTTTCACAAGATATATATATATATATATATATATATATATATATATATATATATATATATATATATATATCTGTGTGTGTGTGTGTGTGTGTGTGTGTGTGTGTGTGTGTGTGTGTGTGTGTGTGTGTGTGTGTGTGTGTGTGTTGTGCTATAAGAATTCCATGAATTGTTATTATCATCATCATTATTATTATCATTATCATCGTTAGTAGTAGTAGTAGTAGCAGCAGCAGCAGCAGCAGCAGCAGCAGCAGCAGCAGCAGCAGCAGAGTAGTAGTAGTAGTAGTAGTAGTAGTAGTAGTAGTAGTAGTAGTAGTAGTAGTAGTAGTAGTAGTAGTAGAATCATTATTGCAGTTGATGGCACTGGTGCTATTTCAGTGTCCAGTTTTCATCATTCACCCATCCCCCACCATTCTCTTTCCCTTCAACTCAAATCCACCTCTCACGGTGCCTTCCCCACCCCCACCCCCACTCCCACCCCCACCCCAACCCCACCCAAACCACTGTCTGATTGTTGCTGTATGTGACAGTGGACACCTCTCTCTTCTTTTCTCTTCTCTTCTCTTCTCTTCTCTTCTCTTCTCTTCTCTTCTCTTCTCTCCTCTCCTCTCCTCTTCTCTTCTCTTCTCTTCTCTTCTCTCCTCTCCTCTCCTCTCCTCTCTTCTCCTCTCCTCTTCTCTTCTCTTCTTCTCTCTTCTCCTCTCCTCTCCTCTCCTCTCCTCTTCTCTTCTCCCCTCTTCTCCTCTCCTCTCTCTCTCTCTCTCTCCTCTCCTCTCCTCTCCTCTCCACCAGCCCTGGTCTGTCTGTCTGACTGACCTGACACCGCTTGCTTGCTTCAGAGAAAAAAAGAGGAGAGAATCTGTGCCATTTCCAGACATACGTCGATGATGGCATTGCCCTGTGCACTTTCCAGTCTCCCACACCTATCGATAGAAGAATCCAGTCAGAGGTCTGAGTGGTGCCTTCCCATTCTGGCATTGGTGTGAGAAAAGAACTGCTAGGTTGCCATTGAGCGGATGTGGGGGGGGGGGGGGGGGGATGGAGATTGCAGAGGCAAAAATGGTCAGAGGTCCACCCCCACTCCCCCACCCAGAAGAAGATGCCATGGGGAATGGTCAGAGACTCTACCATGCCCCTCCACTCCCCCATCCCATCTTCACTTCCTACTTCTTTCTCCTGTTTTGGGAGAAACATTTTGTTTACATGATGCTCGGTGGTCGGTGACATATGCATGCACTCCTGCTTTTTTCTCACAGTTTCATATTTTATGTTCTCTCTTCTTCGCATCTCTTCTTTTTTTTTTTTTACTCCTTTTGTCTTTAAACTTCTTTCTGTGGGTGTTTTCTGCAAAGAGGATCATTTGCTCCAGGGCTTGTTGTGGCAGTGTTGTTGTCAGTGCATCACTGTGATATTCAGGGCTGTCCAGGAGCTTATCTTAATTTTCCATCGTTTCTGCGTGTATGGGGGCTGGATAGCTAAGTGGTCAGAGTGCTGCTTTCCCCAAGTAAAGTTAAGCAGCGTTGAACGCGGTTACCAGTTGGATGGGTGACCTTTTGCAGGCCTTGGCTTAAGTACAGTTCCTCCAGTTCACCCAGCTGTAAGTGGGTACCTGCCCTCTTTAGGGTCAGGGAGGGTAAAGCAGCTAGGGAGAGGAGATGGGCACCGCCCTCAATAGAGGGCTTCTAGAGAAGCTGAGGTCTCTGATGCCTCGCTCCCCTACGACCACAAATGTTATGGGACACCTTTACCTTTTATCATTATCTAATACTGTTGTCCCTTTCATTACACCTTACAAGTATACCTGTTAAGACATTATGTGTATAATTATACTTCATGCTAGTATAAAGGAGAAATGTGTTAACAATGTTTCTGGTTGAAGAACTTTAAAGTAAGATTTGTCTTTCATGTGTCATAGATTTTGTCTGTCTTTTTATTCGTTTGTTTTCTTATTTGTGTGTTACTTTTCAATCTTCCAGTACATTTGTCATATTTTTTCCCATTTCTTTTCTTCATATTTTGTTTTCATATGCATTAGCAGCAGATTTTATTTTCAAAGTAACTAATATGTATACCAGCTACCAAACAAAATTTGTACTATTTTGCTTTGGAGCACGCTACATGTCAGTTGGCTTGTTGTTGCTGATAATGTTTTGTTAAAGTTTATTACAACCGTTTTTTTCTGAATCAACATCTCATCAAACCAACTGTTTGGAGGAAGTGGCCACAGGACAAATGACCCAGTTTAATACCTGTAGGTATCAGTCTTCTCTCATCTGTTTAACACCTGTCTTGATTTCATGAGGACTTTTCTGGTGGGGGAGAGAGAGGGGGGAAAAGAGAGAGAGAGAGAGAGAGAGAGAGAGAGAGAGAGAGAGAGAGAGAGAGAGAGACAGAGAGACAGAGAGACAGAGAGACAGAGAGACAGAGAGACAGAGAGAGACAGAGAGAGACAGAGAGAGACAGAGACAGAGACAGAGAGACAGACAGAAAGACAGACAGACAGACAGACAGAGGAGGGAGGGAGACAGACAGACAGACAGACAGACAGAGACAGACAGACAGACAGACAGACAGACAGAGACAGAGACAGACAGAGACACACAGACAGACAGACAGACAGACAGACAGACAGACAGACAGACAGACAGACAGACAGAGAACCTGTGTTGTTCTCAGATACATCAATGACGTTGCACAGTGCATTCATTGCACAGTCTCTCAACAGCCGCCACTAAAATCAGACAGTGAGTGATGGGGACACAAATAAAATATTGGGTTTCTGGACTCGGGCTGGGAACAGCAGTTGCCCCAGGTGAGTGGGTTCCAGGGGAAATGGGGCCACAGCCTACCCCTTCCCCCCTTCTCCCCCCTCTCCCCCTGTCTGCTCTCGTATTGGAGTACATGCTATTTGTTCACAGCACACTGGACAACAGACCCACATCTGGTTTTCTCACAACGGTTCCACACATTTTTCTTCGCTTTTGTCCTTTTTCTTTCTTTTTTTCCCTGTTCTTTGTCCTCTTCCAATTGTTCTTCTTCTGTGAGCTTTTATTTATCATGAATGATTTTTAAAAATGTTTTTATTCAATCCAACAGAATATGCATACTATAAGCAAATAAGGAGAAATTTTGTATCATCATGGAATGATCTTTTCAGTCAAAAATAGAAAAAAAATATAAATGCATATACTTTGTTTCAATCAATAAAATATAAAAAAGGAAAAAAAGCTTTTTCTACTTGTTGACCTAAAAAAATGCTTTTCTATGACACACATACGAATGTGCATGATGCTAATGCATAAGATCAAGCTCACGTTAACATGTGTGATCATGAATGATTAATTTCCCTGAATAAAATTGGCTGATGGAAGTTGTTGCTGTTGTTGTGTGTTTCCAAGCTTAACACCTTGGGGGTCACCCAGAATATGCACTCTTGACTCACTCATCCCACCTGGGAATCGCTGTGCAATAAGAAGTACAACGGATGAGAAGTTTTGCATGTATGACTGTTTTCAAGTACCTCGCCATGTAGACAGCCATACTCCGACTTCAGAGGATTTTTCTCCTTTAAAAGAGAGTGCGGGTTGTTATGTTAAGAGCTTGTCATGGCTGAAGGCCATCTCAACACAACGTTTTTACAACATAAGAAAGGTTTAATGTAGGCCTTGGTACTTAGCTGATGTTATCAATAAATGACTCAGCTTTTGGCCTGAGCCACGTCTGATGAAAGTGAAAAAGAGAAAATATTCCCAGATTGCATATTCAGTGATAATTATATAGACGTGATAAGAACAGAGAAAGAGTTGAAATCTATGGTTCAAGGTGGAAGCAAATGGATATCTATGACAGAACCACAATGGTTTTTTTGGATGAAGGACTTGCAAAACTATGAGGAGGAGGAAACGTCAATGAATAAGTAGTCTGAACTATCAAAGATGTAATAGAAAATAAAATTAGTCTGAACTATCAAAGATGGAAGAGAAACAAAATCATTTACGGTATTTTGGAATAGTTTCCAGATGCTACACAGTAGCTCTGATATGGCCTCTTAGGTCAACTTGGCTATGGAGAAAACGTGGTTTATGAAAAAACAAAAAGGTTGAAATGTAGGATGGCTAACAACCACAGCAAGTGTCAAACAGAGAATAGAGTATATCCTCTTTACCACAGCAAGAGTCAAGCCAGCTCTTATCAATGTCCAATCCTGACCATCTACCCCCCCCCTCACCACCATCCTCTTTTCCCTTCCCCTCACTTCTCACTGCCCCCCCCCCCCCCCCCCAACCACCACCACCATCACCACTGTTGTCTGATTGTCTGCTGGGTGAAATGTTTAGTTTCTGGGATTAGTGTGAGAAAAGGGATACTGTAATGGCTATAGGGGGTTGGAAGGGAGAGGGCATTTTTTATAGAAAGAATATGGCCGTCAGGTTTACTTCTCCATTTTTCCTCCTGTAGCCTATTGGGGAATATAGGATCAGGGAAGGTAATGCAGTGAGGGAGAGGAGATGGGCGCTGCCCTCAACGTGCTGGCCCCTTGAGAAGCTGAGGTCTCTGATGCCTCGCTCCCTTACGACAGCCTAGGTTACGGGACACCTTTACCTTTACTTATTGGGGAAACATTTTCTTCACAAGAAGCTTGTGAACAAGTCCATTCGTGGTTTTCTTGTATATTTTCCTTTATTTTATTTATTCATGTTGTTGTTTTTCCCTTTTTTCAGCTGTGTTTTCTTTTTTTCTTCAGTATTTCTCAAGTGGGAACTAGATCTTCATGAGTTTGATATTGCAGTGCCAACAGTGGGTAGATAAGTGTCTGGAAAGAAAACGATAGCTAGGAAAAGCTATGGGTTTGACACCCAGACTTTTTATTGACATCTGATAATGACGGAAAGAGAAGGGGGGGAGTACATAGTAGGATAAGAGACAGGGTAGATACTGTGTTTGGTGGAATTCCATTGTAGTGTTATGATAAATTACCTTCAAGGTTTTGTGATAGAGGCACCAGGTAGGTAGGTAGGTAGGCAGACAAAAATGAGCCATCACAACTGAAATAGCATTTGTCCTAAGTAATCTGGTGTGACCATTCCTCTTGAGCATATATTTTGAGATTCAGAACCAGATTAAGACTACAGGTAGGTTGCATGATTGGAATAATGAAGTAACTGAAGGACCCTTCAGTTACCACCACCAACACCGGTGTGAAAGCATCAGGCAAAAAGAAAGGGGTAGGTTTATGTGGACAGGTAGGCCACACAGAAAAAATGTAAACAGCAATAATACTCCAACATCAAATCTGTTGCATCCAAACAATCAGATTTTTTCTGATTTCTTACTAATTTTAGCCTTGGCTTCAGTACAGTCCCCCCCAGTTTACCCAACTGTAAATGGGTACCTTCTCTCTTTAGGGTCAGGGAAGGTTAAGCAGCGAGGGAGAGGAGATGGGCGCCGCCCTCAATATGCTGGCCCCTAGAGAAGCTGAGGTCTCAGATGGGTCGCTCCCCTACGACCACAGAGGTTATGGGACACCTTTACCTTTACCTTTTACTAATTTTATATACCGTAGTAACAGAGTTTACAATCTTGAAATTTTAAACTGAAAGATATTAGCTGGAAAAATGAACTCTGTATGACAGATTTACAACGTGTGTAACGTAAAAAAAATACTTTTCAAATCAGCAGCATGTATAGATAACATGAATACATTTATCACTGTTATAGGTATAGAATGTCGAATATGTCACGGCTGCTACAATCAGTATCAGTCCACCTGTTATAATAAATGACAGCCCTGACAATCAATGCTCATCATCACTTTCCTTTCACCATCTCACTCCCACTACTAACTGTCCCCTCACTGATGTCTGAGTGTTGCTCTGTGTGCCAGTGGACACCTGTCTTCTCTCTCCTCTACGTAGCATCAGACCTGGTAATTACCACACAGACCCACATCTCCAAAAGGAGAGAAACACTGCACTGTTCCCAGCTGTGTCAATCACACCGCACTGTGCATGTCCCTGTCTCCCGCTACCTGCCAATGAAACGAGACGGTGGCAGTCTGGGTGAAATGTTTAGATTGTGGAATTGCTGGGAGAACAGCAGATGCTGCATTGACGAGGAGAGTTCCAGAAAAAATGTGTCAGAGCACCGCCACCCGTTCCATACCCCATCTACCTTTGTCTTGCATACTGGAAGATTGTTTGCTCACAACAGACTAGTCCACAGGTTCACACCTGATTTTTTTTAACTATTCGTTTTTGTTTTTGTTCCTTTTCTCTTTTTTTCCTTGTTCTTATTCTTACTTATGTTCTAGTTCGCCTTCTTCAAGTCTTTGCTTTATTTTCCCTTCTCTTTCAACTGTTCCTCCAGGTTTTTTCCCTCATAACGTTTCAGTTCTTCCGTGCCTGATTTGGCAGCGCCTGCTAGTGATATAGAACTGTCTGAAGGAAGTGTCATTCAATGATGTCTGAAAGTAATGGTAACTGGGGAAATGAAAAAATTCATAACCAAAATCTGGGATAAGGAATGGGAGCCCATGGTTATGTTGGGTAAATATGAAGATGGTTGTTGGTACAAAAAAAGCGTGTAGAACCAGTTATGATTCTATGTAGGTAAACAAATAGAATATATCCTCAAAGATAAAATAGCGAAAACAAAATCCACAATCTACTCTTCGTGTGACCATTTGTGTCTAGCTTCATCTATTTCTTGGGAAAGGGGGGGGGGAGAATTGTAAGGCAACATGAACATGATAAGTCTTTACACTTGTGATCTGATAGCATTTTAGACATGCTAGTTCAAGGCATTGGCAGACAATCAATTTGAGCGATTTTCCCTGTTGAATTGACTTTAGTTTTATCTCTGACCATCAACAAATCTACAGATGAGACTGTGAACTGAGGTCCCATGTGTGAATGCAGGCAAATGTCCTTCACACAGGTTAAAAACTCACCAGTTTTCATAAAAAGTAGCCAGTCGTGGCCATTAGAATCGATGAATGGAACAGTGCAAGTAGGGAGACGAAGAAGCAGACAAAGAAAACGCTGGGAAGACAATATCAGAGGGTGACTGGCCTTGTGGGAACTATTAGGTAAAGAAAGCAATCTTCATTGGTGCCCCAACAGTCCCAGGGACTATGGGACAGGTGAAGGTGAAGAATGGATGACATGAACAAATCTAGCATGTGATCTGCATCCTAGAAAGAAACAGACTCTTCCAGGATCTGCTTGCTCAAGACACTGTCTGACAGTTTTGGTTTGGGACTCCATTAAGGTCTCAGGCAGATGAGGTAGAAGTCGTCAGCTCAATAATCCTTTCTCAGTATAAAAGTGCAGAGGGAAGGTATGCTTTGCTGGCCATCAGCCCTGATGCAGCATCTATTTAGGTGTGTATTTATTTATTTATTCTTTTATTTCCAGGATAATGGAATAAAAGAATAAATAAATAAATGCTGCAACCTTGCACCTATCTGATGCATCAGAGCATCTGTGATCAGTAGGGCTATTAGTAAAATAAAATGAAAATGAGAAAGGGATTTATACAAGGAGGATATATGAGCAGAATGAAAATTTAAAAAGAATTACA
>CM060325.1:12147739-12152739 GCA_030674155.1 Stramonita haemastoma | reverse complement strand
TGAGGCAAAAAAAAAAGACCCCCCCAAAAAAACTTACACAACACACACACACACACACACACACACACACACACACACACACACACACACACACAACACACGTTTTTGTTTGGGTTTTTTTGGTTTGTTTACTTTTGAGGGGGGGGGGGGGGGTTGTTGTTTTTTTTAGTGGGAGTCCTTGTTGTTGTTTTTTTCTTTTGTTTTGATTTCTTTCTGTCTTTGTTTTTTTCAGTTCGTTTATTGTCTTTTTTTGATGTTTTTATCCTAATTTAATTATTATGCAGTCACACACACACACACACACACACACACACAACACACACACACACAACACACACACACACACACACACACACACACACACACATATATATATATCTATATCTATATATATATATATATATATATATATATATATATAAACATTATATTTATATATAAATATATAAATATATATATATATAAACATATATATAATGAATTTTTTTTATTAGATGTATGGCTTGATGAAAAAAGTAACTGCACTGCTTATTTAATGTACTATCTTAAAAGAAAAAGCTTGACTTTGATTTTGATTTTGATTTTGATTTTGACTTTGACTTTGACTTTCACACACACATACACACACGCACGCACACACACACACACAACACACACACACACACACACACACACACACACACACACACACAACACACAACACACACACACACACACACACACAAACACACACACAAACACACACCACACACACAAACAAACACAAACACACAAACACACACACACTTACACACAAACACACACACAAACACCATAACCAACCCCCCCTCCACACACACACAATTCCCCCCAACACACATACACACACATACACACACGCGCACACACACCACCACACACACACACACACACACACACACACACACACACCACACACACACACACACACATACACACACACACACACACACACATACACACACACACACACACACACACACACACACCACACACACACACACACACACACACACACACACACACACACACACACACACACACACACACCACACACACACACACACACACACACACACACACATCCTTCGGATGAGAGTTTAAACCGAGGCCCCGTGTGCGAACCCACGCAGAACATCTTGTGCACACGTTAACTCCTGTTCCGCTTTTCGTAAGAGTAGGCCATCGTGTGCTGGTGGGAACAGATGACATTTACAAAACTGCATACACACGGGGACTGGATGTAAAAAAGCACAAGAGTGCTTATCCCATTATCCTCTTTATAAACGAACAAAATGAATTTTTAAAAAAGAATAAATAAACACACACAAACACCCCCCCCCCCCCACACACACACACACATACACAAACACACACACACACAATCCCTCCCACACACACACACACTCTGTCCCTCATGGATAGCCTAGTGGTAAGAACATTGTGCTGGCAATTTGACGACCCGGGTTCGATTCCGTTCGAGGAGATTTTTCTCCTGGAGTTACCATCAGTGCTGACTCCACTCTCCCCAAAAGTCTTTCGGATGAGACCGTAAACCGAGGCGCCTTGTGCGAACGCACGCAGAACATCTTGGGCACACGTTAAATCCTGTTCCGCTTTTCGTAAGAGTAGGCCATTGTGTGGCGGTAGGAACAGATGACAATATTTACACAACTGCATACACACGGGGACTGGATGAAAAAAGCACATGAGCGCTTATCCCATATCCTCGATATAAAACAATAGAATAAATAAATAAATACAAATAAACACACACACAATGCCCCCCCCCCCCCACACACACACACACCCTCCCCCCAACCTGTCAGAAAGAAAAACGATATTGTAACAACCCCCACCCCCCCACCCCCTCCCCAGAAAAACAGAAAAAAAAACAAGGCAAAAAAACCCAAAAACATTCTCTAACACAACCCGTTTCTTCTTCTCTCTTTGTTTTCACAAATTTTCAGCTTGTGACAAACCGATCGACGTGGTTTTTGTGATGGATGCGTCGGGAAGCGTTGGCCCACGCAACTTTGATCGGACGCTGCTGTTTGCCCGGAATATAGTGGACAGTTTTAACATCAGCTCTGCCGGAATGAGGGTGGGTCTACAAAGATTCTCTTCCTCTTCGACATCTGTGTTCCCCCTCAACAAATACTACGACAAAGAAGCTCTGAAAACGGCCATCTTGAACACCATATATACAGGTGGAGGCACTAACACAGGTAAGTAAAGTATTCTGTTCAGTTCTTCAAATTCTTCGCAATTCTTCAAATATTTCTTCTCAATTCCTCTTTGTAATCCTTCTTCTGCTATTGTTCACAATTCTTCTTCTTTGCAAGTCTATTTCTTGGCTATTCATGTTCTACTTTAAAAAAAAAAAATCTTCTTCTTTGTAACTTTCCTTCTTTTGTACTTCTTCTTTTTTTTTGTCATTCTTTTGTAGCAATTATTTGCAATTCTTCTTCACAAGTCTTATTGGGTTTTTTTTTTCCTTCTATGGTATCTTTTTATGTGTTTATTTGTATTTATCTTATTTTATTTTATTCTTTTATATCGAGGATAATGGGATAAGCACTCTTGTGCTTTTTTACATCCTGTCCTCGTGTGTATACGATTTTGTAAATGTCATCTGTTCCCACCGGCACACAATGGCCTACTCTTACGAAAAGCGGAACAGGATTTTAACGTGTGTGCAAGATGTTCTGCGTGCGTTCGCACACGGGGCCTCGGTTTATAGTCTCACCCGAAGGACTTGTAGGGAGAGTGGAGTCAGCACTGATGTTAACCCCAGGAGAAAAATCTCCTTGAACGGGAATCGAACCCCGGTCATCCAATTGCGAGTGCAATGCTCTGACAACTAGGCTATCCCGTCCCCGTATTATTATTAATATTAATATCATCATCATCATCATCATCATCATCATCATCATCATCATCATCATCATCATCATCATCATCATCATTATTATTATTATTATATTATTATTATTATTATTATTATTATTATTATTATTATTATTATTATTATTATTATTATTATTATTATTATTATTATATCGTCGTCGTCGTCGTCGTCGTCGTCGTCGTCGTCGTCGTCGTCGTCGTCGTCATCATCATCATCATCATCATCATCACCATCACCATCACCATCACCATCATCATCATCATCATCATCATCATCATCATCATCATCATCATCATCGTTATTATTATTATCATCATTTATTCTTTTATATCGAGGATAATGGAATAAGTAGTAACATAGCCGAGCTACTCACTCTCTATCACTGCAGACTTGTAGTACCTCAGTAACGTGGAACTCATTTCTAGATGTTTTATAGATAGAAAGAACGAATCTTGCCCATCATTGATTTTGAACACTTGCCAATCAGACTTGTTTGTAAAAAAAAAAATCAGTTTGTCAGTGCATTTCTACCAACCACCATTGTAATGATTTTTTCTGGGGTGGGGTGGGGGTGGGGTTTGATCTTCCTTCAACAGGTGGTGCTCTAGCCTTCTGCCGAACGCAAATGCTCTCCAGCAGTAATGGAGCTCGTTGCCATGTACCGAGCATAATTGTGGTAGTGACGGACGGACAATCCAACAATAAATCAAAAACCCTTGCTGAAGCCAAAAAATGCCTCGACGAAGGCATCAAGATCATCGCACTAGGCATCGGGAGTGGCGTCAATGAAGAGGAGCTGAGGGCTATGGCTTCTGAGCCACAATCCCAACACTTCTTCGTCGTGTCTGGGTTCCAGAATCTGACAGCAGTGCAGGTCTCCATCACCAGATCAGCCTGTGGCATTGCTGGTGAGTGCCCGTATCCTTCTTGCTCCATTTAGTTTTTTGTGGGTTTGGGTTTTTTTTGATGGTTTTCATCTCTCGTGATCATGCCAGGGAGGGGGGGGGGGCGGCTTTATTTTATTATTATTTTTTGTTATTTGTTAATTTTTCTTTTTCTTTTTTTTTTAAATTCTAATTTCTATATTTGTTTTATTTTATTTCATTTTATTTTATTTCATTTTATTTTACTTGCATTTTATTTTAGTTTAGTTTAGTTTATCTGATTTATTTTATTTTATTTAGTATTTTGTTATTCTATTTATTTTCTACCACTTTATGTCACAGCAGATTTCTCTGCGTGAAATTCAGGCTGATCTCCCCGGGGAGAGTGCGTCGCCACAAGAGCAGCGCCTACCCATTATTATTTTTTCTTTTTCCTGTCTGCAACTGTATTTGTTTCCCTATCAGAGTGGCTTTTTTCTACAGAATATTGCCAGGATCAACACCTCTTGTAACCATGGGTATTTGACGTGCGCTAAATAATGATGTGTAAGACACGGGACCTCGGTTTATTGTCTCATCCGAAAGACTAGAAATTCTGTGCTAGAATGTTCCTCTGTTCTATCCCCTTCTCTGTTTGTTTCTGCTTTGTTTCTTTTTCTTCCTGACACCTTCTTCTTGTCTATTTTCTGCCTTCTTGGTCCATTCTCCTGCCTTTTATCCCGAAAGTACTGAAATGATAACACTTCTTTCTTATGCCGATGTCGGATGCGCTGGGACTGACTTGTCAGGCGCTTAAAGGCAGCGTGACACATTTTCGTTCATTTGACACACAACAGTAATTACTGTTTGAGCGTTAGACGACGACGACGAAGAAGAATATGGTTTCCATGTGATGCAAGAGAGGCTCATACACACACACACACACGCACGCACGCACGCACGCACGCACGCACGCACGCACGCACGCACGCACACACGCACGCACGTACACACACACACACACGTGCTTCTGCTCTTGTTGTCTTTGCACTGTTGTGATTGTCTTTGAACTGCTCTGATGGTCTTTGCACAGGCATGATTGTCCTTGCACTGTTCTGATTGCCTTTGCACTTTCTGATTCTCTATGCATTGATCTGATTTTCTTTACACTGCTTTGGTTGTCTTTACACTGCTGTTGTTGTCTTTGC
>CM060325.1:12132739-12145239 GCA_030674155.1 Stramonita haemastoma | reverse complement strand
CTGGTCTGTGGCCTGGACTGGGTGAAGCCAGAACAAGTCCTCCTGCCCCTGAGTATAGCGTGTGAGTACAGGGCTGTATTTTTTCCATTAGTTTCAAGAGTTTCGTGTGTAGATAAGTGCCATAATGATCATGCCAGGTTAAAATGCTAGATTGATCTGTAGATAAATGGCCCAGACCAAAAGCTTTACCCCCTGTTCATTTTAATACAGTGTCAAACACTAAACTAAATATCATGCGTTGAAAAGGAATGCTGAGATTGTTTATGTCAATAACACGCTTTTAACATAACAATGTGTACTCTCTATTAAAAGGGAAAAAAGCTCCTCTAACGTTGAGGTATGGCTTCCGTTGTGGTGAGGTACTTCAAAATAGCTAATATGATATATCAGCTTTGTATTCAGTGTGTACAGTCTCACAAAGATTCTCACATGGGATCAGCGACACAGATCATATGATCTAGATAGCTTGACCAACACAAGTGATACCTGTATATTTCTACCCTGTTGATGCAGGGAGATATTATGATAGGACATGTAGAGTACGGCCATGCTACAAAGTGCTGGACACATCCTCATCATCATTGATCGAACAGGCACCACTGAAAACCACCAAAGCGACCCATCAGCAGTAAAGGGCATTTCTGGCTACTGATACCATGGAGGCTTTTGAAGAGCTCCCTATTCACTTGTGACCCTGGGGTTGTGATGTAAGGAATCTCTGTATTGCTGAAACAGGGAAATCGAGATTTTTTTTAAAGTGTGGGAACAGCAGGACAGGAATGTCACAGAAAATGAGTGCTTGCAATTTGATGACCCCAGTTCAATTCCTGTTGGAGATTTTTTTTTCCTGGAGTTAACATCAGTGCTCACTCCACTGCCCCCCAAACTCCTTCAGATGAGACTATAAACCAAGGCCCCATGTGTGAACACATGCACAACATCTTGCGCACATGTTAAATCCTGTTCCACTTTTCGTATGAGTAGGCCATCATGTGCCGGTGGGAACAGATGACATTTACAAAACTGCATACACACGGGGACTGGATGTAAAAAAAGCACAATAGGGCTTATTCCATTATCCGCAATAAAAAAGATTAAAATATAGATAGATAGATAGATAGATAGATAGATAGATAGATAGATAGATAGATAGATAGATAGATAGATAGATAGATAGATAGATAGATAGATGAGAGAGAGAGAGAGATAGATAGATAGATAGATAGATAGATAGATAGATAGATAGATAGATAGATAGATAGATAGATAGATAGATAGATAGATAGATAGATAGATAGATAGATAGATAGATAGATAACAATGTGTGTAAACCAGTTCTCTCCTGTGCAGATGGGCCAGACAAAGTGGAACTGGATATTTCCCATCACTATGACGCCACCTTCAACCTGACCTTCATCATTACCTGTCACGTGACTGGCATGAACCCTCTGACCCCAGACATGGTACAGTGGGGAGGACTTTGCAATGGTCAGCAGGATTCACGTGCACCTTGGATCCAAGCCAGATGGACGTGAAAGGCAAAAATGTGTCATGTGAAGTGACCAACAGGCCAATAATGCCTTGAAAGCTCAGGCTGATAAAATGGTTGATATTGGTGAGTTTGAGTGTGTGTGTGTGTGTGTGTGTGTGTGTGTGTGTGTGTGTGTGTGTGTGTGTGTGTGTGTGTGTGTGTGTGTGTGTGTATGTGTGTGTGGTGTGTGTGTGTGTGTCTGTCTGTCTGTCTGTCTGTCTGTGTCTGTGTCTGTGACATACATCAATGTTTTCATTGAATCTGTGTGGGTCTTTCGCTTTTATCTTCAGTAACATGCTAGAGTTCCTGCTCCTATGCTATCATTGTCCCCACGTTGTCAGGGCAGACTCATTCTACTGCAGGCACTGAGTCAGAAATGCAGATGAAGGTTTTAAAGCTAAGCTGCTGCAAAACCACTTATGACAAAAGGCCCTGCATTCCTGCTGGGTCAGTTGTATCGAATGTTGCCTGAAGTATAGTGGTCATTCACTTTGCTAAACTTTCTACCAACTATACTTATGGTAAAGTGGCAGGGGGGGGGGGGGGGGGGGGGGAGGGGTGATGCTCATGCTATGGTAATGGTGGGGATTCCATTTCATCAAAACTAGCATCCAAAATCTTCCAATTTTCAAAGTGTCTGTGCAATGACCTGTCTACAGCAATGAAAAAAAAAAAGCAAAAAATTGGTTTCTTGGTGGACTGGCTGATTCTTTTAGTAGTTCTAGAATTACGTCACTTGCAATTTGATTGATTGGGTCATTTATCTATTCATTCATTTGCTGATGTTTTTCCTGATTGATTGTGCAGTCAAGCCAAGTAGACCCAGTCACAACTGCACGGACATGAGCTACCTGCCAGAGACAGGTGAGGTGACCTGTGTGTGTTCAGCTGATGACCTGGGCTTCCCTCCTGGCCGCCTGGTGTGGAGGATGGGCAACACCACCCTGGCTACAGCAGCAAACAGCGTGCACCAGCTGTCCTTGCCTGCACAGTATGTGAAGAGAGGCTATGACCGTCAGCAGCTGGTCTGTGGCCTGGACTGGGTGAAGCCAGAACAAGTCCTCCTGCCCCTGAATATAGCCTGTGAGTGCTGGGCTGGATATTTTTCATAGGTTTAAAGAGCTTCGTGTATAGTTAGCTTTCATAATGATCATGCCAGGTCAGAATGTTACATTGATCTCATGAAAGGCTGTTGCTGAATATGATATTGACCGGCATACTAGTAAAGTTTTTAAAAAAGAAAAGAAAAAAATGCATACAGACACACATTTACTTAAATCAAATTTATTGAACATTTTCTAAATAGTATCTCCACCATTATTTTGGCCCAGACCAAAAGTTTTACCCTTTGTTGATTTAAATAAAGTGTCACAGAATAAAGTAAATATCATAGTTCAAATGGAATTCTGAAAGTGTTTATGTCAATAACACGTTTTTTAAACATTACAACCTGAACTCTTCATTAAAGGTAAAAAAAAACCCTCCTCTGAAGTTGGAGTATGGCTGCAAGTATGGTGAGCTGAGATACTTCAAAATAGCTAGCATGGTATGTAGGATTTGCATTCAATGTGTACAGTCTCATAAAGATTCTCACATGGGATCATTGACACAGATAATAATTATGATCTAGATTACCTGACCCACACAAGAAGTGTCTGTATATCTTGGCCCTGTTGGTGCAAGGAGCAAGGAGATATCAGGATAGACGTGCAGAGTGCAGCCTTGCCACGTAGTGCCAAACACACCTTCAACGTCATTGACTGAACAGGCACCATTGAAAACCACCAACGTGACCCAGCATTAGTGTAGGGCTTCTCTGGCTGGTGGCCCCTTGGAAGCCTCTGAAGGGCTCCCCGTTGGCTCCTGGCCCTGAGGATGTGACATAAAAAAAATATGAGTATTGCTGAGACAGGGGAATCGAGGTAAAAAGTGTGAAAACAGCAGACAGGAATGTCACAGAAAAAGAGGTATCAAACACACACACAACCACAACCACAACCACACCACAACCACACACACACAACACACACACACACACACACACACACACACACACACACCACACACACACACACACACACACACACACACACACACACAACACACACACACCAAAAGAAAACCTTACGCTGACAAAATAAATATATTTTCACACGCAGATGGACCTGACAACGTAACACTGAAAACCTACGATCACACCGATGACAGCGACACCCTCTTGACCATGTTTCACTGTGACGTGACTGGGATGTCCCCCCTGACCCCAGACATGGTCCAATGGGAAGGCCCGTGCCAAGGTCAGCTCGGGTTCATGTGTGCCTTGAACCCCAAGGAGACGAAGGTCAAAGGGGTTAATATCACATGTCGACTGAAGAATACTGCTAATAACGGTTACAGTGCTCAGGCTGTCATGCTGATAGAACAAGGTCAGTGACATATTTATATACATGCATATAATATCTTCTTCTTCTTCTTCTTCTTCTTCTTCTTCTTCTTCTTCTTCTTCTTCTTTCTTCTTTCTTCTTCTTCTTCTTCTTTTCTTCTTCTTCTTCTTCTTCTTCTTTGCAATTCTTCTTCTTCTTCTTTGCAATTCTTCTTCTCTTCTTTGCAATTCTTCTTCTTCTTCTTCTTCTTTGCAATTCTTCTTCTTCTTCTTCTTCTTTGCAATTCTTCTTTGTAATTCTTCTTCTTTGCAATTCTTCCTCGCAATTCTTCCTCGCAATTCTTCATCTTCCTCGCAATTCTTCTTCGCAATTCTTTATAATTCTTCCTCTTCTTCTTCCTAATTCTCCTACTTCTTCTTCTTAGCAATTCTTCTTTGCAATTTTTATTCTTTGCCGTTCTTCTTCTTCGTATTTTTTTTTTCTTTGAACATTTTCACAATTCTTCTTTGCAATTCAACTTCGTATTTTTTTGTCTTCCTTGTTCGCATTTTTGGTATTCTTGACATTCTTGGTATTCTTCTCCTTCACATCATTTTGATTGTTAGTGTCATATTATGCTGTCTCCTGTGAAGGAAAGTGGCTGTTGTTGTGTGCAGAGAGGCCATCGGGCATAAATCAGCAGATCCTTGCGGGCGCGGCTGGGGGGGTGTTGGTGGCACTGGCCATCCTCCTGCTTATCATCATCTTAAGCATCCTCATGTGCCGACGTGAGTGCAACCTAGCCTAGCTTAGTATTGTATAGGATAGTATAGTATAGCATAGCATAGCATGATATAGTATAGTCTAGCATAGCACAGTATAGCATAGCATGATATAGTATAGTCTAGCATAGCACAGTATAGCATAGCATAGCATAGCATAGCAAAACATGACATAGTATAATATAGCATAGCACAGTATAGTGTAGCATAGCAAGCATAGCATAGCATGATATAGTATAGTCTAGCATAGCACAGTATAGCATAGCATAGCATAGCATAGCATAGCATAGCAAAACATGACATGGTATAATATAGCATAGCACAGTATAGTGTAGTGTAGCATAGCATAGCGTAGCACACCATACCATCCCATGGCATAGCACAGGAAAGCAAACATAGCACAGCACAGTATAGCATAGCATAGCACAGTGTGGCATAGTATAGCATAGCATCTATGCCATACCATAGCATACCATGCTATGCCATGCCATGCCAGACCATACCATACCATACCATACCATACCATACCATACCATACCATACCATACCATGCCATAGCATACCATAGCACACCATACCATAGCACGCCATAGCACACCATAGCATAGCATACCATGCCATAGCACACCATACCATAGCACACCATAGCATAGCATAGCATAGCATAGCATAGCATAGCATAGCATACCATAGCATAGCATAGCATACCATACTATAAACCATACCATACCATACCATACCATACTATAAAGTCTGTCCGGAGCCTAAGGCTCATCAGGCCGGTGCTTATCCCGGTTTCTGTGGCGTTAAGCGACTGAGAGTCATAGACTCCCCCTGGATAGGACGCCAGTCTATCGCAGGGATAACCCCCAACACAAGGTTGGTACCCCTTTTAACACCTGGGTGGGGTGAGAAAATAGCCGTAAAGTGCCTTTTCCAAGGGCACAACGCCATAGCCGAAAGCTGGGATCGAACCCGCAACCTTTAGATTACGAGTCCAACGCCCTAACCACTAGACTACAGCGGCGGCATACTATACTATAGCACAACACAACTGCATTTGTGGCGACGTGCTCTCACCGGGAGGGCAGCCAGAATTTCACGCAGAGAAATCTGTTGTGACATAAAGTGGTCTGAAATATGAAATAAAATGAAATTAAATTAAGGCCAGTACTATTCGATTTGTTATTTTTTATTTTTTATTATTCTTTTATATCAAGGATAATGGAATAAGCACTCGTGTGCTTTTTTTCATCTAGTCCCAGTGTGTATATAGTTGTGTAAATATTGTCATCTGTTCCCCACGGCACACAATGGCCTACTCTTACGAAAAGCGGAACAGGATTTTAACGTGTGCGCAAGATGTTCTGCATGCGTTCGCACACGCGGCCTCGGTCTACTGTCTCATCCGAAAGACTTTTGGGGAGAGTGGAATCGGCACTGATGTTAACTCCAGGGGAAAAATCCCCTGGAACAGGAATCGAACTCGGGTCGTCAAATTGCGAGCGCAATGTTCTGACCACTAGGCTAGAGTAAGCTACAATGCAATACAATGCACTGTAGTGTGGTGTGGTGCGGTGCGATGCAGTGTGCATGTGGTGTGGTGTGGTAGAATACGTGCGTGGGTGCTTATGTGCGCGTTGTGTGTCTTAATGTCTCTATGTGTCTTTCTGCATCGTCACTTTTCTCACACAGCGTGAAACATTATTTTCAGGTCACTGCAAGTGTTGCAGATAAGAGAAGGGTAGAAAGAAAGCAAGCTCCCATGAGAGTTCTTCTGGACTCGGTATGAAGGATTCGTTATTCTTCTTGTGACACCACCATCTTTATCGACTGTGCGTATCCAGCCACTGGTAGTGTTGAAGAATATTGTGCATGAGTAATCACATTGTTTAGTGTGTTCGTGTTATACTTTGGTTGAACAGCTAAAACTATTGAGATTTTTTGTGGTTGAAATCCAAAGTTCTTGTTAAAAAGAAAGGTAGAAATCAAAAATGAAAGAGAGAAAACAAAAAAAAAGTTTTCCATGATCTCTTCAATGTTAGTTTGTTTGGATTTGGGGTATGTCTGTGTTTTTGTTTGTGTCACACTTCAGGTAGTAAGGATGTGGTCCTATCATTATTTCACAGTTTCAGTTCGAAGTTGGGAGACTTCTTACGAGGTTTTAATTACCCCATTTAATTTATACTGCAACATTTTTTGCAGTCAATACGCAGTTGCAAACCTGTGCCTGATATGTATGTACATCATAATTACATGGACTATTCTGCCTAATATAAAACGTCTTTTGGAAAACAAAACAAAAAGCCTATACTGTTATTACTCGAACTCATACTCTTAAACGTATTCCTAATCTTACTACTACTACTACTACTACTACTACTACTACTACTACTACTACTACTACTACTACTACTACTACTACTACTACTACACTACTACTACTACTACTACTACTGCTGCTGCTGCTGCTACTGCTACTGCTGCTGCTGCTACTGCTGCTGCTGCTACTACTACTACTACTACTGCTACTGCTGCTGCTGCTGCTGCTACTACTACTACTACTACTACTACTACTACTACTACTACTACTACTACTACTACTACTACTACTACTACTACTACTGCTGCTGCTGCTGCTGCTGCTGCTGCTGCTGCTGCTACTACTACTACTACTACTACTACTGCTACTGCTGCTGCTACTACTACTACTACTACTACTAATACTACTACTACTACTACTACTACTACTACTCTGCTGCTGCTGCTGCTGCTGCTGCGCTGCTGCTGCTGCAACTACTATACTAATACGACGATAAAGAGAACGACGACAACTACTTATATATATAATATATATAATAATATATATATATATATATATATATATATATATATATATATATAATATGCACACACACACACACACACACACACACACACACACACACACACACACACACACCACACACACACACACACACTGACTTACTCACTCACTCACTCATTCACTCACTCACTAACATGTATCAACAATAACGAAGATGTTGACAACTATTACAACAACAAAAACAAAGCAAATAGACCATGTCTTTAAAAATCAATAATTATTTTAAGTATGAACAGATGACTTTTACACATGATGATATATCTATACATCGGACATTTAATCAAAAACCTATCATTAATTTGTACTTAGTTTCAATCAATATTAGCAAACACTACCATGTAAATGCTGCTGAAATATCAGTTTCCATGCATTAACAAAGTTGACCATCTTATTTTTGATCTGAAACAGACAGAAAACACGGCTATAATGAATATATACCAAGTGCTTGAAAATGTTCGTTTGTGCTATTTTCCATGTGAAAATGTTTGTTTATTTTCCCCTATGAAAATATCCCTGCTGCTGTACAGTTAGTCGTGCAATATGTCGTTTCTTTTTCTGTTAAATAACTGTCTCAAAATTGTGGATTCAAATTAAATTTGATATATGTAATAATGTAAGATACTTTTGGGCAAGAATTTCAATGAGATCGAAGATATTTTTTCTTGTAGTTTCGGATCAAAGAATATGATTTTTGAAGACGGTGTTAGGTTTTTTCTGTGTCATAATTTATGGTCCAGCGAGACAAAATTTCTTATCCTGTTTTCATCCTTTTAGAACATTTTGAATTCTTATGCAATTAACAGTGGCTGCTACATTCCATGTGTTCAGTGAAATAAAATCAAAATCTATATTTTGTATGAATAATCATTATATGCATTTGTATCAGGTTCACGTTTTGTATGTTCTGTTGTCGTTAGTTAAGCTTTTTTCCTCAATAGTTGTCCTTGCCAAGTCTTTGAATATATTTCAAAGCACCTTGTTTGTTCCATTGCATTGTTATTGCGTCCCATCTCCAATTGAAGGGAGAGTTAATTTCTTGGGAATGTTTGCTGTTGATCTCATTCTGTCTTCATGTGCCTAAGTATTTATTTATCATGGAGATACTGATAAGCATTGCTCAAAGTTTAGATGGTTAGGTATGCACTTAGTTTTTTACTTATAAGAAGCAAAAACAATTACTTGAACTTCTTTCTCATTCCTCGGCCATACCTTCCAGGTTCACTAATGGAGATGTTTACCGTTTTTGCATAACCATGAAGGTAGCCACATTCCAACTGCCGAGTTTGATTTAAGACATGGATATTCGGTGTTGAACAAGCCCGGTGCTCGTTTGTGACAATGCGAAGTATACACTTTACTTGTGACTCTTCTCATTTGCTGTGGATGGAATTTGAATGTATAGTAAAATAGAAACAGACGAACCTTTATACGCATTTTGGTTTCATATTGAACTGACTTCTCATAGCAAAGATGTTGCAAAACCAGACGAATATCTGATCTCTTCGCGTTACTTTTTTGAAAGGCATATTCGACAAGATGTAATCACCGGATAAAATCCACAATGTATGTGAAATGTAAGCTTTGAAAATATATAGCAGGTTTTGTAAATGAACATTTTCATGACTCTGAAATGTAAAGGGCTTTTAAAATAAAATATTGTCGGCGAAAGCTGCTAGGTTCATAAATGGTGAGATTTGGGCGTATGCAACTGCGTTTACTCATAATCAAGATAGCCGCAATCGACTTCGGGAATGGAAAATTATAGTTTATAGTTAGAATATGGGGGGCGGGATGGCTCAGTGGTCAGAGCGCTTCTTTTCCCCAAGTCATGTTAAGCAGCGTCGAGCGTGGGTACCAGTTGGATGGGTGACCGTTTACGCGCCTTAGCTTTAGTACAGTCCCCCTAGTTCACCCAGCTGTAAATGAGTACCTGCCCTCATTAGGGTCAGGGAAGGTAAAGCAGCGAGGGAGAGAAGATGAGCGCCGCCATCAATATGCTGGCCCCTAGAGAAGCTGACGTCTCTGATGCCTCGCGCACTTACGACCGCCTAGGTTAATGGGACACCTTTACCTTACCTTTTTATATGGGAAAAATTACGTTTGTTTCAAAGGAATGTACAACATGAGTAGCATCCCTCATGGTGTTGTTGCTGAAACAGCATTGTTAGAGGTTTTTTTAAGAGTTGTTATGGTATCAACTGTAGTCCTGTTCTCTAAGTGCATTTGTCAATCACTTTTGGGGAGACTTGTATTGGTTTTTCATATACATTATTTTTATATTAAAAGCAGACAGAACTATTGGTTGAGTCTTTCTTTGCTTTGTCGTGTGTGTTTGGAGGGAGGGGAAAGGGGGGGGGGAGGGGGTAATGAGGAGGGATCTAGGATGAGGGAGGGTGCGAGTGCTTGTGCATGCACGCGCATGAAGAAGGTGTGTGTGTGGTGTGGTGTGTGTGTGTGTGTGTGTGTGTGTGTGTGTGTGTGTGTGTGTGTGTGTGTGTGTGTGTGTGTGTGTGTGTGTGTGTGTGTTACTCTGTGTGTGTTGTGTTGTACTCTGTGTGTTGTTGTTTGTGTGTGTGTGTGTGTTCTTGTGTGTGTTGTTCTGTGTGTGTGCGATGTGTGCATGTGTGTGTGTGTTATTCATCGTACTGTTCTGTTTGCATTATATCATTTTGTATAGTATTGTATTGTATTGCATTGCATTGCATTGATTGTATTGTATTGTATTGTATTGCATTGTATTGTATTGTATTGTATTGTATTGTATTGTATTGTATTGTATTGTATTGTATTGTATTGTATTGTATTGTATTGTATTGTATTGTATTGTATTGTATTGTATTGTATTGTATTGTATTGTATTGTATTGTATTGTATGGTGTAATATTCTTTACTACTTTCAGTCGGGTCAAAGTCACTTGCATGAATCCGAACTGCTCTGCGTCAACCTTTATCCACATTGCATTTCACATGGTGACAATGGACATGAAAACGATACCTTCCTGCCAGGCTTGATAACACCTGACAGACTGTACACCTTGGCATGTACCCAGAAATGAACTCTTGCATATATATGCATATATATATTATTATATATATATATATATATATATATATATATAATATATATATATATATATATAATATAGTATATATATATATGAAGTTATACATATATGAGAGTATATATATATAATATAATATATATAATATATATATAGTAGAGAGATATATATATATATATATATATATATATATATATATATATATATATATATATATATATATATATATGCATATATATGCAAGATTCATTTCTGGTACATGCCAAGGTATATATTAATATTAAAATGATGAATAAAGTACTGACTATAGGTTTTTAAAAGAAAGAAATACACGTGAGAGTATACGAAGGATTTCATGTGGTCAGGCATTTTTTTGCCCACCCCCACCCCCCCCACCCACCCCGCCCACACACACAGAAGGAATATCGGGATAGGGACTGTGAACAAATTTCAAACAGAACATTCAACATGACGCAATAGAGACTTTCACCCTGGCATGATATCGATAACCATAACATGAAATGTCACTGCAGATATAAGACTTGTATTAATCAAATCACCTGTCTGATCTACAGTTATCAGTCATGAGAGAGAGAGACAGACAGACAGACAGAGACAGAGACTGAGACAAAGACAAAGACAGAGACAGAGACATAGACATAGACAGACAGACAGAAAGACAGAGACAGAGAGAGTGAGAGAGAGGGATAATCTTTCTTCCCAAGAGTTACAGAGGAGTATTAACATACATGTTTTTCATCTGGCCCTTTCCCTGAAAAGAGACTATTAATAGTAGTCATAACTAATCAGAGAAAGATACAACCACACAGAGAGCGAACAGACAGACAGACAGACAGAGAGACCGACGGACAGAAAGACAGAGAGTCATAATAATGTAAGGCAAGCTATTTTCATGCAGAAAAAATTCAAATGTGGCAACTAATGTGTTCCTTTTCCAGCTGATGACACTATTTGTGTGGAGGCTGACTATTCTTTCTGCAGAGATAAAGACTGTCATTCTTATCATGGAATGGAACCATCTGTTGATCTCTTTGGGACAGACACAGCCTGTGACCCACTCACCAAAAACAGCTGTCTACTAGGCCACGCACTCCAGTCTTCATATGTGGCTCTTTGCCTTTTTTTTTTTCGCCAATAGAACTCAAACACACATGTACCACTTATCTTGGCATCCCCCAAAATAAAAACAGGTAAAAAGGTAAAAGTGTCCCATAGCCTCTGTGGTCGTAGAAAAGGTGTCTCATAACTTCTGTGGTCGCAGGGTAGCGAGGTGTCAGAGACCTCAGCTTCTCTAGGGGCCAACATGTTGAGGGCGGTGCTCATCTCCTCTCCCTCCCTTCTTTACCTTCCCTGACCCTAAAGAGGGCAGGTACCCATTTACAGCTGGGTGAACTGGGGGACTGTACTGAAGCCAAGACGCGCAAACAGAGACCCATCCACTCGGTAACCATGTTCGATGCTGCTTAACATTGGCTGGAGGAAAGCAGGTGGTCTGACTACTGAGTTATCCCGTCCCCCAAAATAAACACCCTTTTTGAAGGGGGGAAAAACTTCTTACTTAGAACTTGTGTAATTTTTATTCAAATTTGGTAAGGTTGCATTTTCGTGTAATACACACTGCCTCTTCTTAGGAGGATAATGGCAGGATTATCGGTGTAGAAATACAAACAATCCTCCTGTAATCATCTCCTCCAGCTTTCTCATGACAAGCTAGCAACAACCTTTGCCTTCAATCATCCAAACAATCACACATGGGTCATGTCATACCTTAAAAAAATCTCTTAAACTATAAAAACAACATTGTGTCTTAGAAGTACTCTACATCAGAAGACACTACACGCAGGAATCGGAGTC
>CM060325.1:12082739-12120239 GCA_030674155.1 Stramonita haemastoma | reverse complement strand
GAGGAGGAATACTAAAAGAGAGAGAGAGATGAGAAGAGACAAACAGACATGCAGGTAGGCATATAGACAGATATACAAAGATAGAGAAGGAGGAGGGGTGGGAACAAAGACAGAGAGGGAGATAAATAGAGAGAGAGAGAGGAGAGAAGCATAGATATAAACACAGAGATAGAAGTGAATGAGAGAGAAAGAGAAAGAGAAAGAGAGAGGGAGAGGGAGGAGAGAGAGAGAGAGAGAGAGAGAGAGAGAGAGAGAGGAGAGAGAGAGAGAGAGAGAGAGAGAGAGAGAGAGAGAGAGAGAGAGAGAGAGAGAGAGAGAGAGAGAGAGAGAGAGAGAGAGAGAGGAGAGAGAGAGAGAGAGAGAGAGAGAGAGAGAGAGAGACAGACAGACAGACAGACAGACAGACAGGACAGACAGACAGAGACACAGACACAGACACAGACACAGACACAGAGAGAACACGAGAGAGACACAGAGAGACACAGAGAGACACAGAGAGACACAGAGAGACACAGAGAACGAGAACGAGAACGAGAAAGAGACAGATAGTAAAAAGAGAGAGGAGAGAGAGAGGGAGAGACAGAGACAGAGAGAGAGAGAAAATGAAGAGAAACAGGGACAGACAGACAGACAGAGAGAAGAGAGATAGTGAGCAAAGGAGACAGAACAGACAGACAGACAGTCAGACAGACAGACAGACAGACAGACAGACAGACAGACAGACAGACAGACAGACAGACAGACTGTCTCTCTAGAGGCCTGAGAAAACAAAGAGGCAGAGAGAGATGGGAGGAGAGGGGGAGGGGAGGAAGGAGGAGCAAACCAGATGACGCCGTAGCCACCTGTGACTGCTGTCAATAGTAAACCATCATCAAAAACAAGACACAACACACACTCACGCGCGTCTACACATGCATATGCGTGCACGCACGCAAGCATGCACGCGCACACACAAATCACTCACTCACACACCACACACACACACATACACGCATATACATACAAGAGTGTACGTTGCCGCACACATGTATGCACACAAACGCGCACACATGCATACACATACGCACACATACATATACGCACACATACACACATGCAGACGCATACACCTATTCAATGTTACTATTTATCAAACACACACATGAACATACACACACATATCACAGTATTCATCTCCCTCTCTCTCTCCTCTCTCTCTCTCTCTCTCTCTCTCTCTCTCTCTCTCTCTCTCTCTCTCTCCTCTCTCTCTCTCTCTTCTCTCTCTCTCTCTCTCTCTCTCTCTCTCTCTCTCTTCTCTATTCTCTCTCCTCTCTCTCTCTACCTCTACTTCTCTCTCTCATCACAAACCTACTCTACATCTCGTCAAACCTTACTTACCTTACACTAAACTTAAAAACACACTACATATCCACAAACACACACAGACACACCACACACACACACACACCCAACACACACACACACACACACACACACACACACACACACACACACCACACACACCACAGACTCACACATAAGTTCAAGTATAGGCAAATGCGCCATGTGTGTGTGTGTGTGTGCGTGCGTGCATGCGTGTGTGTGTGTGAGTGTTTTCGTGTGTGTCTGTGTGTGTGCATGCGCGCGCGCGTGCGTAAGATACTGTTACATAACACACAAGTGTGCTGATGTTTCAGTGCGTGAGATCAAAGTTAGGTATGTAAGGCTCACTGGGGATTTCATCAGGAAACTTTGTGTATGAGTCATTGTGAGGTTGAAGTCGTCTGCATAAAATTTTGTCATAACATATCACATGCAAAGTCACCCTGACATCAAAAATGTATGAGTGCAAGTTGTAGTGGTGACATCACAGAACTGCGTGCACACGTCATGATGACATCAGAGTGGTGAGAGCAGAGGTCAGTGTGACGTCAGACATTTTGTGTATAAATCATGATTTCAGAGGTTTGTGTGAAAACGTCATTGTGACATCAAAGGTTTATGTTGACAATATTGGAATTTGTGTATGTATGTGCATCCTATCTATCTATCTTTCTATTTATCCCACAGTCTGGCGACCGTGGGGGCACCCCTGAAGACTTGACAACCAGTTTCCTCCATTCCTCGCTCTGTTCTGCCTTTCTCAAAATTTTGTTGAGTTCTAGGCCTGTTCATTCACTGATCTCCTCCCATCTCTTCCTTGGTCTGCCTCTTTTTCTTCCTCCTTGGACAGTGCCTTGCAGTATTGTTTTTGCAAGTCCTTTTGACCTTGTGCATTAAGATCTTATAAAATTTTCACTACTCAGGTCATAGTGATGGCGGAGACATTGTGCACAAGTTATTGCAACATAGTAGATATGAATGTACAAGTCATTGTGACATCAGATTTTTGTGTGCATACGTTGTTGTGACATCAGACAGTGTACCAAATCATCATGAGATCTTTTTTTTTTTAAATCAGCTTGCACACATGTTTATGACATTTTAATTTATGTGCACAAGTGCATGTTTGTGCGTGTTTATAGATGTAGACTAGAAATACATACCTACATACACACATGCCTGAATAGACATCTTTACACACATGCATACATTTGTGCACATGTACACACGCACGCATGCATGTACACACACATACACACTTAAACACACACTTATGCACACACTTACACACACACACAACACACATCACACCACACCACACCACACCACAACACACACACACACACACAAACAAACACACAAACACACACTTACACACACACACACACAAAACACACAAAACACAACACACACACACACACACACAAACACACACACACACACCACACACACACACACACACACACACACACCACAACACACACACACACTACTTCGTCATCCACCCACAACACTTTCCCTTTTTCTTTAACAAACAAACAAACAAACAAAAGTGCAGTCTATCATGGATAAAAATGAATTTCTTTTAAAAACCTGCATCTGGTGCAAGCAAGAGATGACGAAGATTCAGATGAGCCACGTGGCCAATTCTTCCCCCCCCCCCTTCCCCCCCTACACTCCCCCCCTCCCCCCCCTCCCTTCCCTGGGACAAGCCAAGCACCCACTGTACCAACGAGCGACCAACTACTCATGAGAGCATCTAGGCTTCATCGACTAGCCTAGTATAGAGGGGGAACAGTTGGCAGGCCTCTGCAGTGTGACTTTGTGACAGCTGGCTGGTTGGCTAGAGTTTTCAAAATTGCTATGCCTATAATATTATTATTATTGTGAAGAGCGAGAAAGAGAGAGGGGGGGAGAGTGGAGAGAGGGGGGGGGGAGTGGAGAGAGAGGGAGGGAGAGGAGAGAGAGGGAGGAGATGGATGAGAGACAGAGAGACAGAGAGAAGAAGAGAAGAAGCAGAGGGAGAAGACAGAGAGAAGAGAGAGCAGAGAGACAGAAGACAGAGAGAAAGAGAGAGAGAGAGAGAGGAGAGGAGAGGAGAGAGAGAGAGAGAGAGAGAGAGAGAGAGAGAGAGAGAGAGAGAGAGAGGAGAGAGAGAGAGAGAGAGAGAGAGAGAGAGAGAGAGAGAGAGAGAGAGGAGAGAGAGGAGAGAGGAGAAGAGTAGCAGAATGGGTGGGCAGGGAGAGGAGGGAGGGTTGTCAAATTACAAAATTCAAAAGATCTTGTAATTCGACAACCATCACCCCCCCCCCCCCCCCCACCCCCCCCCCCCCCAATCCACACAACCCCCTCACACTAATTTGTGTAAAATTGGTGTGTAGTAGCGTGTTTGTTTTATTGTTTGTTTGTTTGATTTCTTTTATTGTTCAGAAAATTCTGCGACATTGATAGGACAAAAATGTATTTGAGGATGTGAGAGAAACCTTTGAATAAGAAAAGAACATTCTGTTCCCCACGGATTACCACGATTCGTTTCAATCCGAACTGGTAACAAACCTAAAAAGAACAGCTCAAGGTCTCATCCAAATGTGCAAGGACAACTCCTTTTTTTCAACTCCAGGATGTAAACCGAACAGTCACAGCTTAAAGTCAGTGTGTGTATCTGCACTTCACCATTTTTTTAAAAAATGGCAAACGACATTAAACATGATGGCAATTTTATTTATTTTAGCCATTTATTTATTATTTTATTTCTTCTTTTATATTGAGTATAATGGAATAAGCACTCATGTGCTTTTTTTTTTATAGATCCCGTCCCCGTGTGTATGCTGTTTTGTCAATTTTTGTCATGTTTTTTTGTGCTAAATCAACAGTCTAAAAACAAAACCTAACCAATTCCGATTTCTTTTCCGGTATTAGAGAGAGAACAAGAAAAAAAATCCACACAAAATGAAACCATTTTTTTGTTTCGTTCTTCAACTAGAGCTTTGTGGTTGAACAATGATGAGGCTTTACGAATGCCACCTTTTTTTAACCAGCCATTAATGTAGCCACCCTCTGACTTCATGATGTAAAATAACGAGACCAAACTATTCTATCTGCCTACCATTTAACCAAAGAAACTAAGTAAGTGACAGAGCAACCACTTGCCCAACAAACAAAAAAAAACCAACCATTCAAAAGCCAGACAACCAACCAACCAAGATCCTGCCACCAAAACACTGGCCGCGCCAACAACTCAGCCAACTAATCAATCTGACAAGCCAGCCTGTCAACCAACCAACTGACCAACCAAGCAATCCACAATCACATAAACCAACCAACACAGCCAACCAACCAACCAACCAACAAGGAAGCAACCCACCAACCAACCCGTAAACCTATCCACAATCCAATCCAGATGTTTTTCAACTAATGTAATAGTCAGATTCCATAGAGAATGATCACTTTTTAAAGTTTCAATAACTCCAGAAGATTCCACTTAAAAAAGCAGGCCTACCGCCATTGTTTGAAAAAAAAATCAAATGCGATAAAAACGGAAAAGTAACAACCAAAACAAAGGATTCAAAGAAAGCAGCAAGATAAAAAAAAGAGGAAAAACAAATCATCCTATGGAAGACGCGAAGGGTCAATGAACTGGCCAGGCAATCGGCTGATCGAATGACCACACGCAGGAATTAAGCCAGGGAAGTAAAGACATGCCAGCGCATACGTTCGTGCCTGTACACAAGCACTGCAAACAGATTCACACACATGCAAGCCCTCACACACGCACACTCATACGCAAGGGTCCACGCACACACACACACACCACACCACACACACAACACACACACGCGCGCAACACACACACACATACACACACACACACACACACACACACACACACACACACACACACACACACACACACACACACAACACACACACACACAAAGAGACAGATATTGACACAGAGAGAGAGACGGTAAGACAACCAGACAGAGTTACGGAGACGGACAGAAACAGAGACAGACTAATAGAAAGAAACACAGAGAGACAGACACAAGGACAAAGATAGTCAAGGAGTCTGAGACATACGATTAGAGAAGAACAGACAAACAGACGGAGAAAGAGACAAAGAGAGAGATACACAAAGAGAGACAGAGAAACACACACACATTACACAAACACACACAAACACACAACATATACACAAACACAACAGAGAGAGAAAAAAGAGAAACATACCTTTCACCCCCCTACCCCCCCCCCCCTCCCCCCTTCCCCCCCCTCCCCCCCCCACCCTTCTCCCCCCCTCCCCCCCCCACATGCCCACTGCCCTCGGCGCCCCGCCTATCCGCCCGCCTGCACCCCCCGTAGGCGTCAGTGTGTAGTATTACAAACACACAAAACACACCCCACACACCCCCACACCTCACAACATCACACCCCCCAACCCCACTCGCACGACAAGAACAAACCCCCCCCAAAAAAGCCAAAAAAAAGTAAGAAAAGTAAAGAAAGAAACACTCCACCACCTCACAGACAGCCCCCCCCACCCCCCTCCCACACACACCCCCCACCCCCACCCCCTTCTCCCACCCGCACAATCTGGCATGCCCCCCCCCTTCTCCCCCAAACCCCCGATCGTCCCCACCCATCCCCCCCCTCCATTCCACGGATCTCGCCCACCCCCCTCCTACAACACCATCCCCCGCAGGCCCTGCCCCCCCCCCCCTACATCCACCTCTCCAGAACGGGTACCTCCCAAACAACAAAACAAAACAAAAAACAAAAAAACAAAAAAAATAACATAAGCAAAAAGACAAAATACACCATAAAAAGCATGGTGGGGCTTCTTTTAGGGCAGGAACCAGGACACAGACCCGACTCAGACCGGATCTTCATGGTTTTTTTTCTTTTTTTAACAAGAACCAAAAAAAAAAAACACACCAAAAAAACAAAAAATGGGGATAACCAGTCAACGAAAGAAAGAAAAAAGAAAAAACAAAGTATAGTACTACCACCAAAGATAACAAACACCGTCTCCAGGAGCCAGACTACGGGGGGAGGGATGGGGCATGGCTCATAACAAGCAAGAAGAAAAGGAAAAGACACCAATTTTATCTCTACACCACTGGGCATTCCGTCTCATGTATGCTGGGCTTTCTGTGTTGGCTGATAATGACTGAAATAAACAAGAAGTGAGGAGCGATCACGTACAGGGCAGCACAGTATTCAGTGGACAGACTGATTGCTGGTAGGGTTCATGGATTTTATATAACTCCTCTTTCTGCATAGGGGATTGAGCCTACCTTAGCAATAGCAACAGTAACGATTTCTCAAGGCCGACCCAATCTAATATTATCAGGACGCTACGCCCTTGCCATATCCGCATGCTCTCTGGGTTTGTAATTTTCTCTACGACCCCTCTCATCTGTCTCCTCTCTGTTCTTCCTCTCTGCTCTATGTCTCACCTGCCCCCCCCACGCGGGCCCCTCCCCCCCCCCCCCCCTCCACCCCCCCCCCCCCCCCCCCCCCCCCCCCCTCCCTCCCCCCTCCCCCCCACCCCCCCCCCCCTCCCCCCCTCCAACCACCCCCTACCAGCCCCCCCCCCCCCCCCCCCTCCAAACCCCCTCCACCCACCCCCTCCCCCCCCCCTCCCCCCCCCACCCCCCACCCGCATCGCGCCTCTCCCCCTCCCCCCCCCCCCCTTCCGGGGGCCCCCCCCCCCCACCCCCCCCCCGCCCCCCCTCTCCCCCCTCCCCCCACGCCCCTCCCACCCCCGCCGCCCGTCGCCCCCCCCCCCCCCACCCCCGCCACCGCGCCGAACCCCGCGTGCCCGCCCCCCTCGCTCCGGTCGCTGCCCCCCCCCCCCACCCCCACCCTGCCCCACCCCCTCACCCCCCCACCCCCTCCCCCCCCCCCCCCTCCCCCCCCCCCCCCCCTCCCCCCCCCCCTCCTTCCCACTCCTCCCCCCCCGCCCCCTCGGCCCCTCCTCCCCCCTTCCCCGACACCCCTCCCCCCCCCCACTCCCCCCCTCCGCGTCCCTTCCCTCCCCCCTAAGGTGCCCCCCCCCCCCCACCCCCCCCCCCCCCCCCCACCCCGCTCCCCCCCCCCCCCCCACCCCCCCCCGCTCCCCGCCTCGCCCCCCCTACCCCCCCCTCGGCCCACCCCTACCCCCCCCCACCCCCCTCCCCACCCACCCCCCTCCCCCCTCCCCCACCCCCACCACCCCCCCGACCACCCCCGGTCCTCCCCCCCCCCCCCCCCCCCCCCCCCCCACCCCCCCTGCCCCCCTCCGTGACCCCTTCGAGTCTCATGTTGCTTATGAGAATCCACCGGGGGTTGGCATCAGATCCTCCCTTCGCTGTGTCTCTCTCTCTGGTCCTCACTCTCTTACTCAACAGACACAGTCACGACACCAGACGACCAGAGCATCACACGACAGCACACACCACCGACACACACAGACACCACACACCACACATCAGACACACACAGACACACCACAGGCACACACACACAGCACGACGCACGTGTCGTAGACGAGTGGAGGGTCCAGACACACAGACACACAGATGACACCACACACACACACACACACAGCAACTGAGAGGACACCACACACCCACACACACCACAACACACACAACACACAACCACGACGGAGTTCGACGACCACTGACACCGGATCACACACCACACCAACAACACTGACTACATCAACACACACCACCACATGTCTAAGCGGGTCTAGGGTGGCGATTGCTATAAAGGAAGGTTAGAAAGGACTTAAGCCCCGTTGTGCATTTGTGACGCTTTTGTGTCGCTATCGACGTGTTCTATTGTGATCTGCTGACCCTGGATCGAAAGCCCATTCAAGGGGATATGATTCCCTTGGCATATGGGTGAGTCCTAAACAATCAGTTGCCGCTCTCTCTCTCTCCCCCCCTCAAATTTACTTCGGATGTGACGTACTATAACCGAGGGTCCCTAGTCGTGAGCTGTGCCCGCAGAACAACTTGGGAGAGCACACAAGTTAAAACTGTTCTCGCCCCTCTTTTCGGTAAAGACAGTAGGCCAATTGTGTAGCCTTTTTTTCTTAGTTCGGTGACAACCACGCGCGAATGAGCGACAATTTTACAAAACTGCGTACGAGGGCACATGGAGGTATGGTTTAATAAATAAAATAAAAGCACAGACGTGCTGGCGTTACCATTGTCTCCCTAAAATAAAGAGAAAAAAAACGAAAAAAAACTATAAACTCAACTCAACACCACATTACGAACCTTCTAGACTAGAAATAATGAACAATACATCCACACGTCACGCATCAGTACATATACCCCCTCCCCCCCTCCCCCCAAAACAGATCCAAAAAACACACAAATCACGCACGCACGTTCACTCCTCCATGCACTCCCCGCATGCACACGCACACACTCACACATACGCGCACGCGACCCTGCGCATGCTTTTCGCGCGCCGTCTCTCACACCACACAAACTCACGACGACACACGAGTCACTACACACAACGCAACAATACTACACACATACACAGATGCACTCACCCTCACTGCGACGCAGCAGACGCACGTACCGTTTACCGTTGCCGTATGTCCACATCCCTGCCCGTTCCTGGGTTTTCCTCCCACCCCCTACACTCACACACACACACACACACACACACACACACTAACACACACACACTCACACCACACACATACACATCAATCGACGACCACTCGACGACACACACCACACACACCACACACCACTGGCACACTTCGCGATCCCACACCAAACACTTTCGAGGGGTGTCCCCCCGCGGCTAAAAAAGGACAGGGTATTTGTGACTGTGAAAGAAATAAGTTACCTGAGTTTGTCTCTTCTCTTCAATTGTGTATTAGTTTGCATGTTGTTTGCTGCGTTTTTAGGAAGGGGGGGGGGGGGGGGAGGGGAAAAGGGAATGTGACGTGAGGAGAAATTGTTATTGTGGATTGCTGCCTGATAGGGTGCTCGTTGTTATTTATTTGTGTGTTGATTGTGGGGGGGGGGGTTGATGAGTGGGGGTGGGGTGTTGGGGCTTGTTTGTGGGTGGGGTGTGTGGGGTGTGTTTAGCCCGTACCCACGTGTCCGTGTCTGTGTGTGGTCCCACAGTCCTTCTGAGGGGTCGTTTGGTTTATGAGTTTAGTTTTTCGTGATTGTGCTGTCTGGTTGTCTCTTGTGTGTGGGTTTCCTAGTCGTGTCTTGTTGTTGGTGGTGTGTTGTGTTGTGTTCTTATCGTCCGTGGTGTTTGTTGGGTCTCTTCTTTGTTTTCTGAGTTTAGTGTGGGGCGTTGGGGAAACCCTAGACCTTCGTTTGTTTCCGTTCAAATTCATTTAACAGTTCTAATCACTAACGTTGTGAAATTAGTTAGGACAGTGTGTGTTATCTGTTCGGGGTGGGATTCTGTGTGTTGTATGTCTTAAGCTGTGTGTGTTCACCTTTGGTGTGTCGGGGCTGGTAGATAGATAGTGTTTGTGTTCTAAACATAAGTTAGTCCTCGTGATGTGTGCACGTGCACGTGCTAAATTAGTAAGCTATTTTTTGTCACCGTTTTCACTCTAAATCCTGGTGTAGCTACGTCCATACGTTGTATTTTGCACAATTTCGTTGACCTGAGTCGCGTGTGTGTGATGGTGTTGTTTGTGTTCCTTTTTGAATATCTTCAGGTACTTAGGTTCAGGGTACGGCCGAGAGAGATTACGAGGACCAGAGATGGGGGTGGTGGTGCTGTGTAAGTCCGTGAGTCTATGCGTTTCTGTGTGTGAGTATCTCGGTTCTGCTTGCGTGCTTTCGAGCATGTTGTGTGTCGTGTACCAGATATGAAGTGAATGTGTTTTGGTGTTATCTGTTCTCTGTTGCAGATTCGTAGCTACCATTTGCTTGCGTGGTATGTACGCGCGCGCGTGCAGCGGTTTTTGTGGTGTTATGAAGCAAGAACTTGTTGTGGGAGACTTTTTTTTTATATTTATTGGTTCTTTCCTCTTGTACACGGTATGTTTTGTAGATGGTGCCTAGTTGTGGGGACCAATCTCGTTCCCAAAACGTGCCTTCTTTTTTGTGAAAATATGTTTTCCATTCGTCTGTACGGCGATTTTTTTTTTTATTTTTTTTTCTTTTTTTTTATTTTTTTGTTTCTGTGGACGTTTTTTTTCTTATGTAATGGTAATCTTAACTTTTCAGACATCATGGTGGTTGTCTCTTGTTTGGTGGTGCTTCGATTGTAATTTTTTTTTTTCAAGACTTTATTTCGCGCTAAACGTGCTGTAGATTGTTTCTGATTGCGCATTCTCTCTGTTGCGCTTATTACTTTGGGAGTGTGGGTTATTTTTTGTTTTTTTTGTGTTTACGAGCGACTCAGTCTCCTGCTTCCGTAGCGGTGGGGGAGGATTCTTTTGTGTTCTCTTGCTTACGCTCCCATGTGTCCCCGTCCTGTGTGGCGCTGCATGTGTGTATGTTTGTGTTTGTCGTTGTCAAGTAGTTTGTCTTTCTTTCGTTTTTAGCGACGCTGCTGCGCGGCTCTCGCGTTCGCGGAGTGGGCTGGTCCGTTGTGTCTGACGTGTATAACCGGTGAGTGTTTCTCTGTTGTTTATTGTCGTTTCGTTTCTCCATGTTTTTCGGTTGATCTTGTTCTGTCTTGACACTGCTACCCCCTCTTATCAACTGTTTCGTTCTTTCCCTTTTTGAGTGGTGGGTTGCTTGTTCTTGTGGGCGGGCGCTAAAATTTTCTACAGTCTTCCACGTTTCCGTGGTGCTGGAAATTAAGTTGACATCAATAAATAGGCGAACACAACATCTAAGAAACAAGTTTATTTTCTGTCATGGGCTTGACTTACTCTGTATTAGGAAAAGAAGTGCTGTGACTGTTTTTCTGATTAACTTTGTGATGATGTTGATTTGTCCCTTGGTTGTGTTTTGTAAGTGTTTGTTTGCTCGGTGCCAAGGTACTATTGCACAAGTTGATGAGCGTGGGTTCCAGTTTTTTTTGTTCGGAAAAGGTTTCGCGGGTGTTAATCTTTTCCCGTTTTTAACTTAGCCATGCCATTCCATAACAACAGCCAGCTTTATAAAAAAAATTCGACAGTGGTTGCCCAATTGCCTTGCTTTCTGTTGTTATGCTTTGTTTTTGTTTTTTCCTCTTTTTTTTTTGTTTTGTATATTGAGGTTTTGTTTTTTGTTTGTTTTTTTATACTCACATCTGTGTTTTCTGCTAAACCCTCGTTTTCTCCGTTTATTTTGTTCTTCCTATAATTATCTATGATTTCAATTGTTTGTTTGTTTCAAGTGATCTGCCCTCTTACCTTTTGTATGTTAGTTTTAGTTTCAGTTGTGTTCCTTTGTATGTTTGTTTGTTTGTTTCAGTGTTTCTTTGTTCCAGGTGAATTTTACTCCCTCTTAGTTTGTTTGTTTGTTTCATGTGTTTTCTTTGTCATGTTGGTTGTTTGTTTCAATGTTTCTTTGTTTTCAGTGTTATTTTTCCTTTGTTTTTGTTTTGTCTTATGATCTTCAGTAATGATGTTTTTCTTTGTATGTTTGTTTGTATTGTCATTTCTTGTTTTCATGTGTTTCTTTGTATATTGTTTTGTTTTCTTTTTTTGTTTTCAGTGTTCTTTTGTATAGTGCTTCAGTGTTCATTCGTTTGTTTCATGTGTTTCCTTTGTTTTTCTTGTTCTAATCGCTTTTTTTTTTCCCAGTTTGTTTCTAATGTCGTTTTGTTATGTTTTTCACATGTTTACTTGTTTGTGTTCATATTGTTAGTTTCAAATGTTTCGTTTTGTTTTTCGATGGGTTGTTCTCCTTCTGTCTGCTTTTAATTGTTTTCCAATATGTTGTTCTGGTTTTCTACGTGTTTCCATTCGTTTGTGGACTCTTCAGCTGTCTTCTTTAGTTTTTTGTTTTCATATTTTTTGTTTGTTTCAATGTTTTTTTTTTTTTTTTTTTTTTTTTTTTTTTTTTTTTTTTTTTTTTTTGTTTGGTTTCAGTGTTTCTTTGTATGTTTCAACTATTTTTTGTTTTGTTTCAATGTTTTTCTTTGTTTCAATGATAATGTTTGTTTCAATGTTTCGTTTTTGTTTCGATGTTCGTTTGTTGTTTCACTGTTTCTTTATATGTTTTCTGAGTTTAGTTTCAGTGTTTCTTGTGTGTTTCATGTTCCATTGCTTGTTATTCACTGTTTTTGTTGTTTCGACTTCAAGTTCTTTGGATGTAGTGGTACAAACAGGTCCCCTGATACACGGAAATCTATTCGAATGATAATCCGCTGGCTGTTTTCACTTAGGAGTCAGGTGTAACACAATTCACAGAAGATTATTTTTAAGGATGAGCGGACTGTAATGTTGACTACTATCAATCTCTATGACGGAAAAAACCCTACACCCTACCCTCAGCGCAATACAGTTAGCAAAGATTCAGGAACCTCTCTCCTCAGTTGTGTGTTCAGAGCAGGAAGCAGTGAATCTAAACCACTAGGCTAGTCTTCACAATCCTTCAACACCCCCACACACCCCACCCCCTCACCAATGTGAAACACACAGCGGAGCGCGAACCCACCACCCCATCTCAAAGTTGCACATGTATACAAGTACAGCTTTTTCTCCGAATGTATGAAATACAGATTCGTTCTGATGCTAGGACTGGAGAAAGTGATGCTGGAGGAAAGGTAGAGTGAGGGAAGGTGCGAGGGTAAAGTGGGGGGGTTGGTGAGGGGAGAGAGGATCAGTAGTAAGAGGACGGATAGTGGAGGAAGTAGGAAGGGAGGATGGGAAGTATGGGTGTGGTGCACTGGTAGGTGATTTATGGATGGGAGAGTGATGATAGGAGAGGGAGGGGGGAGTGTAGGTGAAGATGGTGTCCGCAGGCCGGATGTATCGATATTATCTCGCTGTTGGTGCCATTGCTAGTCTGCTTCTGTATCTGGCGGTTGTTTATGAGAGAATGTCCTTGATTTCTTTCGTTTCCTCTTTTTTTTTACTTTTATTTTCTTTTTTTGCTTTTTCTTTCTTTTTTTTCCTGCTGGTTATTCGTTGTTTCTTTCTTTCATTCTCTTTTTTTTTTCTTAGTTACTTTCTTTGCTTTCTTTTTTCTTTCTTTACGTCCTTTTTTCGTCATTTCTTTCTTTCTATTATTATTTCTGTCTGTCTGTCTGTCTATCTTTCTCTTTCTTTTTTTCTTTCCTCTTTTATTTCGTTTCTTGATCTTCAATATATTTGAGACGTGCTTTCGTTCTTGCTTTCTTCTTGCTTTCTTCTTTCTTTCTTTCTTTCTTTCTTTCTTTCTTTCTTTCTTTCTTTCTGTTTGTCTGTCTGAGTCTGTCTGTCGGTCTGTCTGTCTGTCTGTTCTTTCTTTCTTCTTTCCTTGTCTTTCTTTCCTTTTTTATCGTTGGTCTGATTTTGTGTTTATTTCTCTTTTTTCTGTTTCTGTCTTTCTTTCTTTGCTGTTTTTTTCTTTCTTTCATTTCCCTTTTGCTTGCTTGCTTCTTTCTTTCTTTCTTCTTTCTTGTTTCTTTCTTCCTTCCTTTCTTTCTTTTTTTTCTGCGTGTCTTTCTTTCTTTCTTTCTTTCTTCGTTCTTTCTTTCTTTCTTTCTTTCTTTCTTTCTTTCCTTTTTTATCGTTTCTTTATGCTTTATTCTCTTTCTTTCTGTCTTTCTGTCTTTTGTCTTTGCTTTCTTTCTTTCTTTCTATTCTTTTTTTTGTTCGTTTCGTTCTACGTCATTCGCTTCGTTCTTTCAGGTCCTCTCTTCTCCCTTCCATTCTTATTTCTCTCTTTTTTCTTCCGTAACTTTTTTTTCTTTCTAATTCTTTTTGTATTTTATTCTTGATTTTATTTTCTCCATGTCTTTTTCTTATCTACTTCTGTACTCTTTTTTCACGTTTCTCTCTTTTATCTTCCGGTATTTTCTTTCTGTTCATCCTTCTTGCTTCTCTTTCTCTTTCTTTTCCATTTTGTTCTTTATTTAATTATTTCTTTCTGTTGCTTATTCTTTCCAGCCTAGTTTCTCTTTTCTTTGGTATCTTTTTCCTAGTCAGTCTTTCGGTCGGGTCTGAGTCTGTCTGTTTCGTTTTTTCCATAATTCTCTATTTCTTTCGATAATGAGTCTGGTTTTTAAGAAAAATGAAGAGAAGTAATGTATGGCAGAAGGAATATATAGAGAAAAAACAAATATAGTAGAACTCCCATCGTCATCGTCGTCGATCCGTCGTCGTCGTCGTCTGGTCGTCGATTCGTCTTCTATCATCATCATCGTTGTCGTTGTCGCTCGTCATATCATCATCATCATCATCTCATCATCCATTCATATCATTATCATCATCCATCATCATCATCATCCATCATCAGATCATCTATCATCATCATCTATCATCATCATCATCATGTCATCATCATCACGTTGTCGTCTTGTATAGATTCTAGGTCGTCGTCGTCGTCGTCGTCCTCCTCCATGCTCCTCCTTCCTCCTCTCTATATCATCACCATCATCAATCATCAAGCTGTAGAAGATTATATCCCTCTACTGTCACCTTGCAGCAAAATCATTCAGTTATCAAGCGCGCCTATTCAAAAATTAATATAGCTTCAGGCTCTGGTGTACATATGTGTTGTCTTTTTTCCAATATCATACATCGTGGCCCCCTCATCGCTCATACCCAGCACGCACCTCACACACACACTCACATACTCACCACACACCCACACCCACACACAGACAGTCACGGGCACAGTATATGCAGCATCAGCGAATACACAAAACACACACAGACACATCACCACCCAAACACACACATGACACACAGACACAGACACAGACACAGACACACACACACAACAACACCACACACACACACACACACCACACACAACACAGGCAACACACACACACACACCAATACACGCGCTGCATATCCTGCGACCGGTACAAAACTGTGTGCCCCTCGGGATGTATGTACAAGTGAGTGAGTGTGCGTCGCGCGCGCAATGTGTGTATGTGTGTGTGAGTGTGTGTGTGTTTTAATTTTATTTATGCCAATTTTTTATATTCGAAGATAATAGGAATAAGCACCACGTGCTTTTTTTTACATCTCTGTCCCCGTGTGTATGCCGTTTTGTAAATTCTTGGCATCTGTTCCCACCAGCACACGATGGTCTACTCTTACAAAAAAAACGGAACAGGTTTTAACTTTGTGGCAGATGTTCTGCGTCCCGTTCGCAAACGGGGCCCGGTTTTTTAGTCTCACCCGAAAGATGTGTTGTGTGTGTGTGTGCGTGCGCGCGCGCGCATGTTGTTGTATGTGTATGGGGTGAGGAGTGGTGTGGGGTGAGCGCTCGGGGGGCGTAGTAGTTGTCGTCTGTCTGTTATCTGCTGTGTGTTTGCCTGTGTGTGTTGTCAGTAAAGGCCAGAGAGGCGGTTGTGTGGGTCCAGTGGGAAGGACAGATGGCAAAAACCCCGGGGCCACAGATTGTGCCCGTCCCCCCCCACGCCCCCCTTCCACCCCCACCACCCTCCTCCCTCATCCTCCTCCACCATCACCTTTAAAAACCCCCACCTCACCCCCGGGGAAAGGGGCAACCACCACCACCACCATACCACTACACTACACCAACCACCACTGCCCCACTCCCACCACCACCACTACCACCGCCGCCCCCGTCGCCGCTGCTGTTAAACGGCACACTTCAAGATCCACCAATTTCTGCTACAATTACTCTGAAAACATCATCATCATTTTAATCATGTAATTCGTCGTGCGTCGTCGTCGTCGTTGTCGTCGTCGTCATCATCATCATCATCATCATCAATCATCATCATCACCCATCAAGCAGAAGCAGCAGCAGCAGAAAGAAAGCAGAAAGCCAGCAGCACCCGCAACAAAAAAACAAACACAGCAAACAAAACAACATCGTGGGCATCGTTGTTGTCGTCATTATCGTCATCGATAACCACCATCACCCCCCAAACCCGAAAGCTACTGCAACACCATGTTTCACCAAAAGCATTACGTTTCTTATTGTCGGGTCCCTTTTTGGGGTCTTTCGTCGTCGTCTTTCTCGTCGTGGGCGTCGTCGTCGTCGTCTTTGTCTTTCGTCTTTCACTTTCATCACCCATCTTTCATATCATCTTTAATCATATCATCTTTCATCATCATCACATCTTCATCATCATCATCATCTCACCAACATCACCAACGTTTTTTGATTCTTTTTGGGCGTGCTTTCTTTCGTCATCATCACACCCACCCTATCATCATCGTCACCACGTCACCATCGTCACCATCGTCGTCGTCGTCGCGTCGTCGTCGTCGAGTCGTCATCACCCATCATCATCATCACCCTCTTTATCATCATCATCATCATCACCCTTCTTCATCATCACACCCTCTTTCATCATATCAACCATCATCATCATCATCATAGTTTTCGTAAAACTTATTTTTCTGTTGCTGATTTGTCTCGCTCTAGCTCTTGCTTTTTTTTTTTCTCCCCTTTCTTGCTTTTTCCTTCTTTCTTTTTTCCCTTTCTTTCTTTCATTCTTTCTTTTTTTTCTTTCTTTTTCTTTCTTTCTTTCTTTCTTTTCTTTTTTTCCCTTTCTTTTTTCTTTTTTTTTCCCTTTTCTTTTCTTTTCCTTTTAGCATCCCGTGTAAGAAGAAGGATTCTGATGTTTTGGGATCTGCTTTGTCTCAAATCTCACTGCTCCTCCTCCTCCCCCCCTTTTTCTCCCTCCCCCCTCCCCCGGCCTCTTCTCTCCTCTCTCTCTCTCTTCTCCTCTCTTCTCTCCCTTTTCTCTCTCATCTCTCTCTCTCCCTTCTTCTCTCTCTCTCTTCTCTCCTCTCTCTCTCTTCCAAAAAAAACAACAAAAACCCAACAACAACAGCAACAAAAATAAAAAAAATTTAAAAAACAAAATCCCCAGCAAGAAAAAAAAAGCAAAAAAAATACAGAGATAAGCTGCATGACTGTACGATATATCGATTTCAATCGATATGGAAAACTATAAGCAAACCAAACCCAATCCGGAAAACAAAAAAAACATCAGCAACAAAAAAACAACAAAAACACCAACAAAAACAAACAACAACAAAACAAACAAGCAGTAACAATTTGCAACAACTTTTTAAAAACGCACGCACGCCCCGCACACACACACACCACCACACACACACACCACCACACACAACACACACCACAACACAACAAACACCACACACCACACACCACACAACCAAATATATATATATATTATAAATATATAAATATATTATATTAATAAAGTTTGAATATTTCGTTCAAGAGCTAATGTATCGGACAACAGTACTTTTTCTGCTACCCACTACAACCTAACTATGTATGTATACATAGGGGAAAATTAGGTCCGTCTTTCCCAAAGGGATAGCCATCTGTTCCCCTTTGCTCATGTACCTTTTGCTGGTTTTCATTAGGTGGGGGTATGGTGTTTAAACCCTTTGGGCCCGGTTCTAGCACAAATCTTGGTCTGTGTGGTATGTGTGTGTGTTTGTGTTTGTGGGGTGTGAGTTTGTGGTGTGCGTCGTTTTTCGTGCGGTTTTGCATATGTTTTGTTTTTCTTTTGAGAGAGAGAGAGAAAGGGGGGGGGGGGGGAAGGGGAAAAAGGGGGAGAGGGAAGAGAGAAGAGAGAGCGGGGGGAGAGGGGAGAGACAACCGAAGAGAGGGGAGAGGAGAGAGAGAGAGAAAAGAGAGAGAGAGAGAGGGGAGAGAAGAGAGAGAGGGGAAGGGGGAGAGAGAGGGGAAAGGGGAGGGGAGGGGGGAGGAAAGAGAGGGGGGAGAGAGAGAAGGGGAGGGGGAGGGGACAAAACAAAACAAGGAAAACAACAGACCACAGACCCGAGACAAAAGAGAGAGAGACACCACACCCCACCACCAGAAGAGAGAGACACAGAGACAGAGCCCAAAACAGAGAGCCCAAAAGAGAGAAACAAAAGAGAGAGAGAGAGAGAAACAGGAGAGAGAGAGAGAGAGAAACCCGAGAACAGAGGAGAGAGAGGGCCCAAAAGAGGAAAGGGGGGAGAGGGGGAAAGGGGAGAGAGAGAGAGAGAAGGAGAGAGAGAGGAGAGAGAGAAAAAGGGGAGAGAGAGGGGGAGAGAGAAGAGAGAAAAAAGGGAAAGGGGAGGGGAGAGAGGAGAAAAGAGACAGAGAGAGAGAAGAGAAACGGGCCAACAGACGCTGACCGACACGACACACAGACCCCTAACCAGGAGAGAAAGGAATCCCCCCTCCCCCCCTGTAATAGGAAAGAATACAGGTTGTTTTCGCTAGAAGTTTTCCTGGAAAAAAGGCAACCCCCCCCATTTTACCATTCACAGCATAACAACATTTTAATGTAGGCACTGAAATTTTTCCGGGACATCAATAAAGGGGACAAAGTTTTAATATTTTGCTTGGAGATGTAAATAAGGGGAATCTTCTCAAAAAAAACCACTTCACGGAGACTCGACCCTGGGGCCTCCTTTACGGGCTCCCACTCCCAAACCCTGAACACTCTAACCCGTAGCTATCCTGCCCCTTTTTTTAGACTAAGGTTACACTCCAGGACTCATTCATGCGGTATTTTTCTTCGATATGGTACCCCCTAAGACACAATGTTGTTTTTTTTTTTTTAAGAGATTTTTTTTAAAGGGTTTTAACATAAAGGCAATTGTGATTGTTTGGATAAAGGGAAGGCAAAGGTTGTTGTTTAGATTTCAGGGAAAAGCTGGGGGAGATGATTACAGGAGGATTGTTTGTTTGACTAAAACGAAAATTTCCTGCGATTATCTCCTAAAGAGCAGTTTTTATTAAACAAATGCAACCCTACAATTTTATAAAATTACACAAGTTTTTAAGTAAAAGTTTTTCCCCTTTCCCAAAAAAGGTGTTTATTTGGGGGGCGGGAAAAACTCAGTAGTAAATTCGACCTGCTTTCCCCCAGCCAATGTTAACCCCGCATCGAACATGGTTACCAAGTGGATAGGTCACCGTTTGCGCGTCTTGGCTTCAGTCCATTTCCCCCAGTTAAACCAGCTTGTAAATGGGTACTGCCCTCTTTTAGGGTCAGGGAAGGGTAAACCCGGGAGGAGGGAGATGGGCGCCGCCCTCATCTTTCCCGGCCCAAAGAGAAGTTTGAGGTCTCTGACGCCTCGCCCCCCCTGCGACCACAGAAGCTATGGAAAACCTTTTCAAACGCCAGCCAGAGGTTTTGGGACACCTTTACCTTTTTACCTTTTTTTTTATTTTGGAAAGGGTGTCAAAAAAAAGTTAGGTACCCTTGTGTTTGAGTTCTTTTGGCGAAAAACACCCCATAGGCAACGGACCACATAATTATGAAGGGGCTGTAGTGGGGGCATCAATTTTGGTTGTGGGTTCAGGCGTGGCCCGTAAAAGGTCCATTTGGTTATTCCGATAAGGCAGTCTTCCCAAAGCGAAACAGTACCTTCCCCCCAAACATAGTCATCCTGAAAAGGCACAGTAGCCTTCCACACAAAATTTTCCCGGAAAAAAAATTAGTTGCCCTTTCTTTTTAAACTATTTTTAAAATTTTCTTGGACTCTCTGTCTGTTTGGTCTGGCGGTATGTCTGTCTGTCTGTCTTTTCGTTTGTTATGTGTTTGTTGTTATCTTTCTCTGATTAGTTATGACTTTTTTTAAAAGTCTTTTTTCGGGAAAGGGCCAGATGAAAAACATATCTGTTAATTCTCATCTGTAACACTTTGGGAGAAAGTTTTCCCTCTCTCTCACTCCCCTCTGTCTTGTTTTCCTGTCTGTCTGTCTTGTCTCTATTTCTGTCTCTGGGCCTGTCTTTTTCTCAGTTCCCGTCTCTGTCTCTGTCTCTGTCTATCTTTTTGTACTGTCTGTTCTCTCTCATGACCCGTAATGTAGTCAGCCCGGTGGAAATTTTTTAATACAAGTCTTTTTCCCCGGAGGGGGAACATTTCTTTATGGTTATCGATCCATGCCAGGGTGAAAGTCTTTACTGCGCCGTGTTTTAATGTTTTGTTTGAAATTTTTTTCACAGTCCCTATCCCGATACCTTCCCCCCCACCCCCCCCCCGGGGTGTGTGTGGGCGGGGGTGGGGGGTGGGGGGTGGGGGGGTGGGGGGAAAAAAATGCCTGACCACCCTGAAATCATTCGTTTTACTCTCACGTGTATTTCTTTCTTTAAAAAACCCATAGTCAGTACTTTATTTATCATTTTAATATTTAATATATATATATATAGAGATATAGATATAGACTATGATATATAGTTTTATAGATATATATGCTATATATGCAGGAGTTTTATTTTGGGTACATGCCAAGGGGGTAAAGTCTGTCAGGTGTTACCCCGCCTGGCAGGAAGGTTTTGTTTTCATGTTCAAATTGTCCCATTGTGAAATTTCAATGTGGACCAAGGTTGACGCAGAGCAGTTCGGATTTCATGCAAGTGCTCTTTTACCCGACTGAAAGTAGTAAAGAATTATTTCACCATACAATACAACACAATACAACACAAATACAATACAATACAATACAATACATACAATACAATACAATACAATACAATACAATACAATACAATACAATGCAATGCAATACAATGCAATGCAATACAATACAAAGCAATGCAATGCAATGCAATGCAATACAATGCAATGCAATACAATACAATGCAATGCAATGCAATGCAATACAATACTATACAAAATGATATAATGCAAAACAGAACAGTACGATGAATAACACACACACACACACACACACACACACACACACACACACACACACACACACACACACACACACACACACACACACACCACACACACGTATGTGCACACACAGACACACAGGCAGACACCACAGAGTAAACACGCACACACACACACACACACACACACACACACACACACACACACACACACACACACACACACACACACACACACACACACACACACACACACACCACACACACACACCCTCTTGATGCGCGTGCATGCACAAGCACTCGCACCCTCCCTCATCCTAGATTCCGCTCCTCATTACCCCCTCCCCCCCTTTCCCCTCCCTCCAAACACACACGACAAAGCAAAGAAAGACTCAACCAATAGTTCTGTCTGTTTTAATATAAAAATAATGAATATAAAAAGCCAATACAAGTCTCCCCAAAAGTGATTGACATGTTCACTTAGAGAACAGGACTACAGTTGATACCATAACAACTCTAAAAAATCCTCTAACAATGCTGTTTCAGCAACATTACCATGAGGAATGCTACTCATGTTGTACATTCCTTTGAAACAAACGTAATTTTTCCCATATAAAAAGGGAAGGTAAAGGTGTCCCATTAAATAGGCGGTCGTAGGGGCGCGAGGCATCAGAGACGTCAGCTTCTCCAGGGGGCCAGCATATTGATGGCGGCGCCCATCTTCTCTCCCTCGCTGCTTTACCTTCCCTGACCCTAATGAGGGCAGGTACTCATTTACAGCTGGGTGAACTAGGGGGACTGTACTAAAGCTAAGGCGCGTAAATGGTCACCCATCCAACTGGTACCCACGCTCGACGCTGCTTAACATGACTTGGGGAAAAGAAGCGCTCTGACCACTGAGCCATCCCGCCCCCCATATTCTAACTTTAAACTATAATTTTCCATTCTCGAAGTCCGAATGCGGCTATCTTGATTATGAGTAAACGCAGTTGCATACGCCCAAATCTCACCATTTGTGAACCTAGCAGCTTTCGCTGACAATATTTTATTTTAAAAGCCCTTTGCATTTCAGAGTCAGGAAAATGTTCATTTACAAAACCTGCTTATATATTTTCAAAGCTTACATTTTACATACATTGTGGATTTTATCCGGTGATTACATCTTGTGCGAATATGCCATTCAAAAAAGTAACGCGAAGAGATCAGATATTCGTCTGGTTTTGCAACATCTTTGCTATGAGAAGTCACTTCAATATGAAACCAAAATGCGTATAAAGGTTCGTCTGTTTCTATTTTACTGTACATTCAAATTCCATCCATAGCACATGAGAAGAGTCACAAGTAAAGTGTATACTTCGCATTGTCTTAAACGAGCACCGGGCTTGTTCAACACCGAATATCCATGTCTTAAATCAATTCTCGGCAGTTGGAATGTGGCTACCTTCATGGTTATGCAAAAACGGTAAACATCTCCATTAGTGAACCTGGAAGGTACAGCCGAGGAATGAGAAAGAAGTTCAAGTAATTGTTTTTGCTTCTTATAAGTAAAAAACTAAGTGCATACCTAACCATCTAAAATTTGAGCAATGCTTATCAGTATCTCCATAAATAAATACTTAGGCACATGAAGACAGAATGAGATCAATAGCAAACATTCCCAAGAAATTAACTCTCCCTTCAATTGGAGATGGGACGCAATAACAATGCAATGGAATAAACAAGGTGCTTTGAAATATATTCAAAAGACTTGGCATGGACAACTATTGAGGAATAAAGCTTTAATTCACAGATAACAGAACATACAAAACGTGAACGTGATACAAATTTATATAATGATTATTCATACAAAATATAGATTTTGATTTTATTTTACTGAACACATGGAATGTAGCAGCCACTGTTAATTGCATAGGAATTCAACATGTTCTAAAAGGATGAAAACAGGATAAGAAATTTTGTCTCGCTGGACCATAAATTATGACACAGAAAAAGCCTTAACACCGTCTTCAAAAATCATATTCTTTGATCCGAAACAATACATGAAAAAATATCTTCGATCTCCTTGAAATTCTTGCCCAAAAGTATCTTACATTATTACATATCAAATTTAATTTGAATCCACAAGTTTGAGACAGCTGTTTAACAGAAAAAGAAACGACATATTGCACGACTAACTGTACAGCAGCAGGGATATTGTCATGTGGGGAAAATGAACAAACATTTTCACATGGAAAATAGCACAAACGAACATTTTCAAGCACTTAATATATATTCATTATAGCCGTGTTTTCTGTCTGTTTCAGATCAAAAACAAGATGGTGAACTTTGTTAATGCATGGAAACTGATATTTCAGCAGCATTTACATGGTAGTGTTCGCTAATATTGATTGAAACTAAGTACAAATTAATGATAGGTTTTGATTAAATGTCCGATGCATAGATATATCATCATGTGTAAAAGTCATATGTTCATACTTAAAATAATTATTGATTCTTAAAGACATTGTCTATTTGCTTTGTTTTTGTTGTTGTAATAGTTGTCAACATCTTGGTTATTGTTGATACATGTTAGTGAGTGAGTGAGTGAGTGAGTGAGTGAGTGAGTGAGTGAGTGAGTGAGTAAGTCAGTGTGTGTGTGTGTGTGTGTGTGTGTGTGTGTGTGTGTGTGTGTGTGTGTGTGTGTGTGTGTGTGTGTGTGTGTGTGTGTGTGTGTGTGTGTGTGTATAAAGTAGTTGTTGTCGTCGTTCTCTTTATCGTCGTATTAGTATAGTAGTTGCAGCAGTAGCAACAGGAGTAGTAGTAGTAGTAGTAGCAGCAGCAGCAGCAGCAGCAGCAGCAGCAGCAGCAGCAGCAGCAGCAGCAGTAGTAGTAGTAGTAGTAGTAGTAGTAGTAGTAGTAGTAGTAGCAGCAGCAGCAGCAGCAGCAGCAGCAGCAGTAGCAGAAGCAGTAGTAGTAGTAGTAGTAGTAGTAGTAGTAGTAGTAGTAGTAGTAGTAGTAGTAGTAGTAGTAGTAGTAGTAGTAGTAGTAAGATTAGGAATACGTTTAAGAGTATGAGTAAGAGTAATAGGCTTTTTGTTTTGTTTTCCAAAAGACGTTTTACATTAGGCAGAATAGTCCATGTAATCATGATGTACATACATATCAGGCACAGGTTTGCCACTGTGTATTGACTGCAAAAAAGGTTGCAGCATAAATCAAATGGGGTAATTAAAACCTTGTAAGAAGTCTCCCAACTTCAAACTGAAACTGTGAAATAATGACAGGACCACATCCTTACTACCTGAAGTGAGACACAAACACAGACATACCCCAAATCCAAACAAACTAACATTGAAGAGATCATGGAAAACTTTTTCTTTTCTCTCTTTCATTTTTGATTTCCCCCCTTTCTTTTTAACAAGAACTTTGGATTTCAACAAAAAATCTCAATAGTTTTAACTGTTTAACCAAAGTATAACACGAACACAATAAACAATGTGATTTATGCACAATATTCTTCAACACTACCAGTGGCTGGATAGGCACAGTCGATAAAGATGGTGGTGTCACAAGAAGAATAACGAATCCTTCATGCCGAGTCCAGAAGAACTATCATGGGAGCTTGCTTTCTTTCTACCCTTCTTTTATCTGCAACACTTGCAGTGACCTGGAAATAAAGTTTCACGCTGTGTGAGAAAAGTGACGATGCAGAAAGACACACAGAGACATTAAGACACACAACGCGCACATAAGCACCCACGCACGAATTCTACCACACCACACCACATGCACACTGCACCGCACCGCACCACACCACACCACACTACAGTGCATTGTATTGCATTGTAGCTTACTCTAGCCTAGTGGTCAGAACATTGCCCTCGCAATTTGACGACCCGAGTTCGATTCCCGTTCGAGGGGATTTTTCCCCTGGAGTTAACATCAGTGCCGATTCCACTCTCCCCAAAAGTCTTTCGGATGAGACAGTAGACCGAGGCCGCGTGTGCGAACGCATGCAGAACATCTTGCGCGCACGTTAAATCCTGTTCCGCTTTTCGTAAGAGTAGGCCATTGTGTGCCGTGGGGAACAGATGACAATATTTACACAACTATATACACACTGGGACTAGATGAAAAAAAGCACACGAGTGCTTATTCCATTATCTTCGACATAAAAGAATAATAAAAAATAAATAATAACAAATCGAATAGTACTGGCCTTAATTTAATTTCATTTCATTTCATATTTCAGACCACTTTATGTCACAACAGATTTCTCTGCGTGAAATTCTGGCTGCCCTCCCCGGTTAATGCAGTTGTGTTGTGCTATAGTATAGTATGCCGCCGCTGTAGTCTAGTGGTTAGGGCGTTGCACTCGTAATCTAAAGGTTGCGGGTTCGATCCCAGCTTTCGGCTATGGCGTTGTGCCCTTGGAAAAGGCACTTTACGGCTATTTTCTCACCCCACCCAGGTGTTAAAGGGGTACCAACCTTGTTTTGGGGGCTAACCCTGCGATAGACTGGCGTCCTATCCAGGGGGGAGTCTATGACTCTCAGTCGCTTAACGCCACAGAAACCGGAATAAGCACCGGCCTGATGTGCCTTAGGCTCGGGACAGACTTTATAGTATAGTATGGTATGGTATGGTATGGTATGGTATGGTATGGTATGGTATGGTATGCTATGCTATGCTATGCTATGCTATGCTATGCTATGCTATGCTATGCAATGCTATGGTGTGCTATGGTATGGTGTGCTATGGCATGGTATGGTATGGTATGGTATGGTATGGTATGGCGTGCTATGGCATGTATGGTATGGTATGGTATGGTATGGTATGGTATGGTATGCTATGCTATGCTATGCTATGCTATGGTGTGCTATGGCGTGCTATGGTATGGTGTGCTATGGTATGGTATGGCATAGCATGGTATGCTATGGTATGGCATAGATGCTATGCTATACTATGCCACACTGTGCTATGCTATGCTATACTGTGCTGTGCTATGTTTGCTTTCCTGTGCTGTGCCATGGGATGGCATGGTGTGCTATGCTATGTTATGCTACACTATACTGTGCTATGCTATATTATACTATGACATGTTTTGCTATGCTATGCTATGCTAAGCTATACTGAGCTATGCTAGACTATACTATATCATGCTATGCTATGCTATGCTATGCTATGCTATGCTATGCTATGCTATGCTATGCTATGCTATGCTATGCCAGACCTGTGCACCCCCTTACTACTGATTTCAGTATTTTCATGGCAATTTTCAGTATTTTTCACCGAGTTTCAGTATTTTTTGCGCGTTGTTCGTGATACACTTTTTCAACATGAAGCATAAACGTCTTTTTTTTAATTGGGTTTTTGTATCTGTATTTGTTTGCTCATCCCCCTTCCAATTTCTTTCCATTGTACAAAAGCTCATAGGCTTTTTCTTTTATCAACTAGCAAATCTTGACAGGTCTGATGACTTCATAAGTGATGTAATATACAGAGTGTAGAATTGGGAGAGAAAAAAAAGAGGAAATTGAGCCGGGGTCCAGGGGCCGCTTAGGCCCCGGTGGGGTGCAGGGGCAAAGCCCCGCTGGGGGGCCCAGGGGGGCGAAGCCCCCCGGCCGAAAACGATTTTTCGCATTTTAAAGGCAGTTTGGAGGCCTCTCCAGGCACCATTTTGTGCAATGTGGAGGCATATGGTGTGTGTGTGTGTGTGTGTGTGTGTGTGTGTGTGTGTGTGTGTGTGTGTGTGTGTGTGTGTGTGTGTGTGAGAGAGAGAGAGAGAGAGAGAGAGAGAGAGAGAGAGAGAGAGAGAGAGAGAGAGAGAGAGAGAGAGAGAGAGAGAGAGAGAGAGAGACAGACAGACAGACAGACAGACAGAGAGAGAGAGAGAGAGAGAGAGAGAGAGAGAGAGGAGAGAGAGAGAGAGAGAGAGAGAGAGAGAGAGAGAGAGAGAGAGACTCAGACCTTCCATAAAGAACCACCAGAGTATGTCAAACTTGTTATAAACAGATCTATTCTGGGTAGCGGTAATATAAGTTTGTGTGTACCACTGTGATGGTTAATGGAAAACGTGGAGAGAGAGAGAGAGAGAGAGAGAGAGAGAGAGAGAGAGAGAGAGAGAGAGAGGAGAGAGAGAGAGAGAGAGAGAGAGAGAGATCAATACACTCTGTGGTGAAGATTTAAGAAGATCCTATGCCTTTCTCATTTTATTTTTAATCTGATTTCGGAGTGGACTCACAATGACAGTTTGCATGGCCAGAAAACAAGTGCTGTGTATGTGTGTGCTCTGCTGCTGTCCAGTACAGCACCAGAGCGGAAGCCGTGTTCGGTACGATACAACTTCAGAGCGAGTTTTCATGTAACTTCAGAACAAGTCACTTTGCCGTTTTAACGATCAACTGATTTTTCGAAGATGCGAGAAATTTTACTGTTCCATGATTTTCCAAGAAATCAGCGCTTCTATAAATGAAGAGCCGTGGTTTGCTATGTTCCGACCGCATTCCAATTTTCGACACCACTTGCGAATGAAAGTTCAACTTTTACTAGCGAGTAGCCTGATGCGAGAGACGTAGCGCAGGTTTCAAACCTTACTCGGCAAAACGAACAGCCAATTTTGCTGCTTATGCATCTATATCCGCAACTGTACCTCTTTTAGCCCCATCCTGGCCTGTTAGCGTCATTTTGCATTCACTCCGCGTCTTTCTTTGCTTATAAGTGTATCAGTTTGGTCTGTTTCTCCGCGAAAGTTTACACTTTCCGCCATTTTGTTTTGAAGACGCTGTTGTGCGCATGCGTCATCAGGGAGATAAGTAACTGAACGATAGGGCTTAGCAGACGACGTAACGCGAGATAAACGGCATCGCTGAACGATAGAAGACGTTTTCGATTTCCGGATTTTTCGTTGACAAAAATCGGATTTTGATTAATAAAATCGTATTTCCGTATTTTCCAACTTTTTCCGGAACAAATACGGAAAAATACGGAAGGTGCACAGGTCTGGCTATGCTATGCTAAGCTATACTGTGCTATGCTAGACTATACTATATCATGCTATGCTATGCTATGCTATGCTATGCTATGCTATGCTATGCTATGCTATGCTATGCTATGCTATGCTAAGCTAGGGTAGGTTGCACTCACGTCGGCACATGAGGATGCTTAAGATGATGATAAGCAGGAGGATGGCCAGTGCCACCAACACCCCCCCAGCCGCGCCCGCAAGGATCTGCTGATTTATGCCCGATGGCCTCTCTGCACACAACAACAGCCACTTTCCTTCACAGGAGACAGCATAACATGACACTAACAATCAAAATGATGTGAAGGAGAGGAATACCAAGAATGTCAAGATTACCAAAAAAGCGAACAAGGAAGACAAAAAAATACGAAGTTGAATTGCAAAGAAGAATTGTGAAAATGTTCAAAGAAAAAAAAATACGAAGAAGAAGAACGGCAAAGAATAAAAATTGCAAAGAAGAATTGCTAAGAAGAAGAAGTAGGAGAATTAAGAAGGAGAAGAGGAAGAATCATAAAGAATTGCGAAGAAGAATTGCGAAGAAGATGAAGAATTGCAAGGAAGAATTGCGAAGCAGAATTGCAAAGAGGAAGAATTACAAAGAAGAATAGCAAAGAAGAAGAAGAAGACGAAGACGAAGACGAAGACGAAGAAGAAGAAGAAGAAGAAGAAGAAGAAGAAGAAGAAAGAAGAAGAAGAAGAAGATATTACATGCATGTATATAAATATGTCACTGACCTTGTTCTATCAGCATGACAGCCTGAGCACTGTAACCGTTATTAGCAGTATTCTTCAGTCGACATGTGATGTTAACCCCTTTGACCTTCGTCTCCTTGGGGTTCAAGGCACACATGAACCCGAGCTGACCTCGGCACGGGCCTTCCCATTGGACCATGTCTGGGGTCAGGGGGGACATCCAGTCACGTCACAGTGAAACATGGTCAAGAGGGGTGTCGCTGTCATCGGTGTGGATCGTAGGTTTTCAGTGTTACGTTGTCAGGTCCATCTGGTTGTGAAATATATTTATTTTGTCAGCGTAAGGTTTTCTTTTGGTGTGGTGTTGTGTGTGTGTGTGTGTGTGTGGGTGTGTGTGTGGTGTGTGTGTGTGCATTGCGTTGGCGTGCGTGCGTGCGTGCGTGGTGCGTGTGTGTGTGTGTGGTGTTTGTGTGTGTGTGTGTGTGTGTGTGTGTGTGTGTGTGTGTGTGTGGTTGTGGTTGTGGTTGTGTATGTGTGTGTGTTTGATACCTCTTTTTCTGTGACATTCCTGTCCTGCTGTTTTCACCACTTTTTACCCCGTTTCCCCTGTTCAGCAAATACTCATATTTTTTTTATGTCGCATTTCCCCAGGGCCAGGAGCCAACGGGGAGCCCTTCAGAGGCTTCCCAAGGGGCCCAGCCAGGAGAAGCCCTGCACTGCTGCTGGGTCACTTTGGAGGTTTTCAATGGTGCCTGTACAGTCAATGACGTTGAAGATGTGTTTGGCAAATAAAGTGGCAAGGCTGCACTCTGCACGTCTATCCTGATATCTCCTTGCTCCTTGCTCCAATCAGGGCCAAGTTATTCAGACACTTCTTTTGTGGGTCAGGTTTAATCTAGATCTTAATTATTATCTGTGTCACTGTCACCAGTGAGAATCTTATGAGTCTGGTACTCATTGAATGCAAATGCCTACATTACCATGCTAGCTATTTTGAAGTATCTCAGCTCACCATACTGGCAGCCAAACTCCAACTTAGTGAGGTTTTTTTTTTTTACCTTTAATGAAGAGTTTAGGTTGTAATGTTAAAAACGGTTAATTGACATAAACACTTCAGAATTCCATTTGAACCATGATATTTACTTTATTCTGTGACACTATATTTAAATCAACAACGGGTAAAACTTTTGTTCTGGGCCAAATATGGTGGAGATATATTTGAAATGTTCAATAAACCCTTGATTAAGTAAATGTGTGTCTGTATGTATTTTTTTCTTTTCTTTTTAAAAACTTTACTAGTATGGCCGGTAATATCTTCAGCAACAGCCTTCCATGAGAGTCAATGTAACATTCTGACCTGGCATGATAATTATGAAAGCTAACTATACACGAAGCTCTTTAAACCTATGAAAAAATATCCAGCCCAGCACTCACAGGCTATATTGAGGGGCAGGAGGACTTGTTCTGGCTTCACCCAGTCCAGGCCACAGACCAGCTGCTGACGGTCATAACCTCTCTTCACATACTGTGCAGGCAAGGACAGCTGTTGCACGCTGTTTGCTGCTGTAGCCAGGGTGGTGTTGCCCATCCTCCACACCAGGCGGCCAGGAGGGAAGCCCAGGTCATCAGCTGAACACACACAGGTCACCTCACCTGTCTCTGGCAGGTAGCTCATGTCCGTGCAGTTGTGACTGGGTTTACTTGGCTTGACTGCACAATCAATCAGGGAAAACATCAGCAAATGAATGAATAGATAAATGACCCAATCAATCAAATTGCAAGTGACGTAATTATAGAACTACTAAAAGAATCAGCCAGTCCACCAAGAAACCAATTTTTTGCTTTTTTTTTTTCGTTGCTGTAGACAGGTCATGGCACAGACACTTTGAAAATTGGAAGATTTTGGATACTAGTTTTGATGAAATGGAATCCCCACCATTACCATAGCATGAGCATCACCCCTCCCCCCCCCCCCCCCCTGCAACTTTACCATAAGTATAGTTGGTAGAAAGTTTAGCAAAGTGAATGACCACTATACTTCAGGCAACATTCGATACAACTGACCCAGCAGGAATGCAGGGCCTTTTGTCATAAGTGGTTTTGCAGCAGCTTAGCTTTAAAACCTTCATCTGCATTTCTGTCTCAGTGCCGCCAATAGAATGACCTCTGCCCTGACAATGTGGGGACAATGATAGCATAGGAGCAGGAACTCTAGCATGTTACTGAAGATCAAAGCGAAAGACCCACACAGATTCAATGAAAACATTGATATATGTCACAGACACAGACACAGACACAGACACAGACAGACAGACAGACAGACAGACAGACAGACAGACACACACACACACACACACACACACACACACACACACACACACTCAAACTCACCAATATCAACCATTTTATCAGCCTGAGCTTTCAACCCATTATTGGCAGTGTTGGTCACTTGACATGACACATTTTGCCTTTCACGTCCATCTGACCTGGATCCAAGGTGCACGTGAATCCTTGCTGACCTTTGCAAAGTCCTCCCCACTGTACCATGTCTGGGGTCAGAGGGTTCATGCCAGTCACGTGACAGGTAATGATGAAGGTCAGGTTGAAGGTGGCGTCATAGTGATGGGAAATATCCAGTTCCACTTTGTCTGGCCCATCTGCACAGGAGAGAACTGGTTTACACACATTGTTATCTATCTATCTATCTATCTATCTATCTATCTTATCTATCTATCTATCTATCTATCTATCTATCTATCTATCTATCTATCTATCTATCTATCTATCTATCTATCTATCTATTTCTCTATCTCTCTATCTCTCTATTTCTCTATCTATCTATCTATCTATCTATCTATCTATCTATCTATCTATCTATCTATCTATCTATCTATCTATCTATCTATCTATCTATATTTTTAAACTTTTTTATTGCGGATAATGGAATAAGCCCTATTGTGCTTTTCTTACATCCAGTCCCTGTGTGTATGCAGTTTTGTAAATGTCATCTGTTCCCACCGGCACATGATGGCCTACTCATATGAAAAGTGGAACAGGATTTAACATGTGCGCAAGATGTTGTGCATGTGTTCACACATGGGGCCTTGGTTTATAGTCTCATCTGAAGGAGTTATGGGGGCAGTGGAGTGAGCACTGATGTTAACTCCAGGAAAACAAAATCTCCAACAGGAATTGAACTGGGGTCATCAAATTGCAAGCACTCATTTTCTGTGACATTCCTGTCCTGCTGTTCCCACACTTTTTTAAAAAAATCTCGATTTCCCTGTTTCAGCAATACAGAGATTCCTTACATCACAACCCCAGGGTCACAAGTGAATAGGGAGCTCTTCAAAAGCCTCCATGGTATCAGTAGCCAGAAATGCCCTTTACTGCTGATGGGTCGCTTTGGTGGTTTTCAGTGGTGCCTGTTCAATCAATGATGATGAGGATGTGTCCAGCACTTTGCAGCATGGCCGTACTCTACACGTCCTATCATAATATCTCCCTGCATCAACAGGGTAGAAATATACAGGTATCACTTGTGTTGGTCAAGCTATCTAGATCATATGATCTGTGTCGCTGATCCCATGTGAGAATCTTTGTGAGACTGTACACACTGAATACAAAGCTGATATATCATATTAGCTATTTTGAAGTACCTCACCACAATGGAAGCCAAATCTCAATGTTAGAAGAGTTTTTTTCCCTTTTAATAGAGAGTACACATTGTTATGTTAAAAGCGTGTTATTGACATAAACAATCTCAGCATTCCTTTTCAACACATGATATTTAGTTTAGTGTTTGACACTGTATTAAAATGAACAGGGGTAAAGCTTTTGGTCTGGGCCATTTATCTACAGATCAATCTAGCATTTTAACCTGGCATGATCATTATGGCACTTATCTACACACGAAACTCTTGAAACTAATGGAAAAAATACAGTCCTGTACTCACACGCTATACTCAGGGGCAGGAGGACTTGTTCTGGCTTCACCCAGTCCAGGCCACAGACCAGCTGCTGACGGTCATAACCTCTCTTCACATACTGTGCAGGCAAGGACAGCTGGTGCACACTGTTTGCTGCTGTAGCCAGGGTGGTGTTGCCCATCCTCCACACCAGGCAGCCAGGAGGGAAGCCCAGGTCATCAGCTGAACACACACAGGTCACCTCACCTGTCTCTGGCAGGTAGCTCATGTCCGTGCAGTTGTGACTGGGTTTACTTGGCTTCACTGCACAATCAATCAGGGAAAACATCAGTAACTCAAAGAAGAGACAAACTGACCCAATTCAACCAAATTGTAAGTGGCCTAAATCTAGAACTACTAAATCAATCAGCAGATCCACCAACAAACAAATTTTTTGCTTCATTTTCGTTGCTGTAGACAGGTCATGGCACAGACATTTTGAAAATTGGAAGATTTTGGATGCTAGTTTTGATGAAATGGAATCCCCACCATTACCATAGCATGAGCATCACCCCTCCCCCCCCCCCCTCTCCTGCAACTTTACCATAAGTATAGTTGGTAGAAAGTTTAGCAAAGTGAATGACCACTATACTTCAGGCAACATTCGATACAACTGACCCAGCAGGAATGCAGGGCCTTTTGTCATAAGTGGTTTTGCAGCAGGGTAGCATTAAAACCTTCTTCTGCATCTCAGACTCAGTGTCTGCAATAGAATGAGTCTGCCCTGACAATGTGGGGACAATGATAGCATAGGAGCAGGAACTCTAGCATGTTACTGAAGATAAAAGCGAAAGACCCACACTGATTCAATGAAAACATTGATATATGTGTCACACACACATAGACAGACAGACAGACAGACAGACAGACAGACAGACAGACAGACAGACACACACACACACACACACACACACACACACACACACACACACACACACACACACACACACACACACACACACACACACTCAAACTCACCAATATCAACCATTTTATCAGCCTGAGCTGCCAGCCCATTATTGGCAGCATTGGTCACTAGACATGACACATTTTTGCCTTTCACGTCCATCTGACCTGGATCCAAGGTGCACGTGAATCCCTGCTGACCATTGCAAAGTCCTCCCCACTGTACCATGTCTGGGGTCAGAGGGTTCATGCCGGTGACGTGACAGGTAATGATGAAGGTCAGGTTGAAGGTGGCGTCATAGTGATGGGAAATATCCAGTTCCACTTTGTCTGGCCCATCTGCACAGGAGAACTGGTTTTAGACATCCATCTATCTATCTATCTATCTATCTATCTATCTATCTATCTATCTATCTATCTATCTATCTATCTATCTATCTATCTATCTATCTATCTATCTATCTATTTATCTATCTATCTATCTATCTATCTATCTATCTATCTATCTATCTATCTATCTATCTATCTATCTGTCTGTCTGTCTGTCTGTCTGTGTCTGTCTATCTGTCTGTCTGTCTGTCTGTCTGTCTGTCTGTCTGTCTGTCTGTCTGTCTATCTCGTTCTCACTCACTGTCCTCTCTCTCTCTCTCTCTCTCTCTCTCTCTCTCTCTCTCTCTCTCTCTCTCTCTCTCTCTCTCTCTCTCTCTCTCTCTCTCTCTCTCTCTCTCTTCTCTCTCTCTTCTCTCTCTCTCTCTCTCTCTCTCTCTCTCTCTCTCTCTCTCTCTCTCTCTCTCTCTCTCTCTCTCTCTCTCTCCTCTCTCTCTCTCTCTCTCTCTCTCTCTCTCTCTCTCTCTCTCTCTCTCTCTCTGATAATTGATTGTTTATTCGAATACACGATAATAATGAGTTATACATTGCTGACAGTGAAGCAAAGAATTTTCCTTTAACACCTTGACTTTTAATACAGTTCAAAAGTTTATCATGTTTAACAGAGTCAAAAGCTTTTCTGAAGTCCACAAAAGCCACATACAATTTTTTACCCTTCATGGACATACACTTTTGAACAATTGAATACAAACTAAAAATCTGGTCTATCGTAGAATATCTTTTCCTAAAACCTGCTTGGTATTCACAAATCAAGTGATTATTTTCTAACCATGAATACAACCTTGTGTTTAGTATAGAAGTATAGCATTTAGATAAGATACTAAGTAATGACACTCCCCTATAATTATCTACTAGCTCTGGATCCCCTTTCTTATAGATAGGAATGATAATGGCTTTAGACCAAATCTGTGGATATATACCTTTAAAGAATATAGTATTAAAAAGCTTGAATATAAACTTTCTAACTTCACTAGTTCCATTTTTTAGCATTTCTGCTGTAATTTTATCAATCCCACATGCCTTACCAGACTTCAGTTTATATATAGCTGTATTTATTTCTTCGTCTGTAATCTCTCTGTTTAGTTCATGATCATTTTCTTCTACCAAATCTACTTCTGTATGTATACATTGATTAGATATAACTTCATTTCTTTGAAATACCTCTTTGAAGTAATTGACCCACTCTGTAGAGCTTATGCTGTTAGTCACTCTATCTCTTTTAACACATCCCATACTCCGAAGCTCTTTCCAGAACAATGCTGAATTTGAATTATTGCTTGCTAGAGACTCTACCTTTTCTTTTCTAAATGTTTGGCGTTTGGTCTTTAATAACTGTCTATACTTTTTCCGTGCTGTAACATAAATTTGTCTGTCATTTTCATCTTTTGATTTTCTAAATAAATTCAAGGCTCTTCTTGTCTCTCTCTTAACCTGATGACACTCATCATCAAACCATCTTGACTGTTTGTTCTGACAAGTATGATGTCTGGTGAGCATACAACTGCTAGCCTCATTCAGGCATTGTGTAAATTGCTCCAGAGCATCATCTATGTCACTGTCAAGTAGGTTTAAAGCACTAATAATTCTATTCTGCATGGTGTGGCTGTTAAGTGTTTCAATAAACTCTTCTTTTTTATCATCTTTCCAAACTACTTTTTCTATTACATTATGTTCCCCTTGGTTAGTTTGTTCAGCAGTTTGTTTAGTCACATCAGTTTTCAAATCAATCCTCATAAAAACAGGCAGATGATCTGACTCTGTAATATTTTTTATGTCAACAGTTACAATATCAACAATCATCAGAGTTTTTTGAATGTCCAATAGGAGTCAGGCAAGGTTGCGTTCTTAGTCCTACGTTGTTTTCAGTATTCATCAACAAGCTAGCTAATGATGTGACTGAAAAAGGAAAGCATGGGGTCCAGTTACTACCTAATATTATGGATATCTTTATTTTGCTTTTCGCAGACGATGTTGCACTATTGTCAACAACCCCAGGAGGTTTACAACATCAATTAAACATATTAAAGGACTGCTGTAATGATTTACAGTTGAGCGTAAATATCGATAAAACTAAGGTGATGGTTTTTAGGAAAGGGGGGTTTCTTTCAAAACAAGAACAGTGGTATTACAATGGTATTAGGTTAGAAGTTGTGAATAAGTATTGTTATTTAGGATTCAGTTTTACAACAAAGATTAGCTGTAAATGGGGTACAGAACATTTAGTCACTAAGGGAAGGAAGGCAGTGATTCAGTTAAACAAACTTTTTCATAGGTATAAAGAAATGAATACTCGTACATTTTTCAAAATTTTTGATATTAAGATTCAGCCAATTTTATTGTATTCATCAGAAATATGGGGCATAAACAGATTAGAACATATTGAGAAAATTCATTTGATGGCATGTAAAAGATTTTTAGGAGTACCCGTAAGAACACCCAACAAGATAGTATACGGCGATTTAGGTAGATATCCACTCTATGTCAACTCATGTACAAATACCATAAGGTACTGGTTAAAACTATTGCAATTGAATCAAAATAGAATATCATATCATGCTTACTGCATGCAGTTAGAGTTAGATAGGAATGGTAAGTCTTGTTGGATTTCAAAAATAAGGGAAATTTTGTGTGAAACAGGTTTTAACATTATTTGGATGCAACAGAGCGTCGGGGATGTAAAAGCTTTGTTTGGTATGTTTAAACAAAGATTAGTGGATATTTTCATTCAAGAATGGGGTGGGACTATAAGAGATAAAGAAAGATATGATATTTATAGATCGTTTAAAACTATTTTTGCAAAAGAGCAGTATTTGAACTCCATAGATGTCTATTGTTTCCGTGTAGCAATTACGCAAGCAAGGTTTAATGTTTTACCTCTTAATAATAATGTGTATAGATACAGTGATAATATTCGAGACAGATTGTGTCCATTTTGTAAAACGAAAATTGAAAATGAAGCCCACTTTCTACTAGAATGTTGCATGTACACAAGCTTGAGGGAAAAGTTTTTAAGCAATTGTATAAATGTACCATTACCAGATCTGCTCAGAGTAGCAAATGATGAGTACATGCATGGTTTGTCCAGATATATCTTTCATTCTATTAACAAAAGGAAAACAATGTTGTCTCAGGCAGTTTATTGAATTACTGTTATTTTTATATGTATTCAATATACATGAATTTTCCCAAACACAATAGTCTTTATGTGATTAGGTTATGGTTGATTTGAGATTTGTAATCAGGAAAAAGAGTAAATGTGTGTTTTTCTCTTCTTTTTTCATCAGTGATAAATCATGTCTTATTTGTGCATTTGATTCATAAATGATATGGAAGAACGTATTGGCACACCCCAAGCCCAGCCAATGTATTGTGGTCCAAGGCCAATGTACATTAAATCATTTCAGTGTTCAGTGTTCAGTGTTCAGTGTTCTCTCTCTCTCTCTCTCTCTCTCTCTTT
>CM060325.1:12065813-12070813 GCA_030674155.1 Stramonita haemastoma | reverse complement strand
ACACACACACATGTACAAGCGCACATACATATATGTACACATACAGACATGCAGACACACATTAACACTAGCACATAATATCTAATTAGATTTTCAAGATGAATTACCTCCAGCACTACCAAATCGCACCACTCTTTCCAAACACTTCCCGCTAAACTGGGTTTTTTTTTCATTTATAAAAACGGTAGGAAACACAGTTGCATAGCTAATCAGAATGTCGTTTTGACAATTTTGGCAATTGAAATATTCTTGGGGTATGTTGGGAAACTGACGTAGGAGCCAATCAGAATGCATAGTTACATCTGACCAATCAGGAAATGGCTCATCACGAACACAGAATGTGTTTATATGAAACCCTTAGAAAGAGCTTGTGAGCAGAATGTCAGTGTCCGTGATCTGTTTGATTTAATTTGATTTGATTTATTCTTTTATATTCAGGATAATGGAATAAGCACTCTTGCGCTCTTTTACATCTAGTCCCTGTGTGTATGCAGTTTTTGTAAATGTCATCTGTTCCCAACGGCACACGATGGCCTACTCTTACGAAAAGTGGAACAGGATTTAACGTGTGTGCAAGATGTTCTGTGTGCGTTCGCACACGGAGCCTTGGTTTAAAGTCTCATCCGAAGGACTTTTGGGGAGAACAGAGTCAGCACTGATGTAAACTCCATTTGAAAAATTTCCTCCACCGGGAATCGAACCTGTGTCGTCAAATTGCCAGCGCAATATGTGAGAAAGATAGAGAGAAGTAAAGCCATACCCCAGTGCAACAACATAGAGGGAGGAAGGGAGGGGGGTGAGGGGAAAGGTGTGGGACAGTAAGTGGTTTTGCTTACAGGTGAGAGACTGAGTCTGGCAGCAGTTCAATGAGTATTCATTAGTAATGATATGACCACAGCGCTGACATTTTCTTGTGGTTTCTATCTTTGAGGATGGATGGGTTGGTTTGTTGGTTGGTTTGTTGGTTGGTTGTGTATGTGTGTGTGTATGTGTGTGTGTGAGTGTTTGTGTGTGTGTGAGTGAGTGTTTGTGTGTGTGTGTGTGCTGTGTATCCGTGCGTGCTTGCCTGAATGCATGAGTGGCACATGAGAGGAGAGAGAGAGAGAGAGAGAGAGAGAGAGAGAGAGAAGAGAGAGAGAGAGAGAGAGAGAGAGATTGATTGATTGATTGATTGATTTGATTGATTTATATAGATTTATTCTTTTACATCGAGGATAATGGGATAAGCACTCGTGTGCTTTTTTACATCCAGTCCCCGTGTGTATGCAGTTTTGTAAATGTCATCTGTTCCCACCGGCACACGATGGCCTACTCTTACGAAAAGCAGAACAGGATTTAAGGTGTGCGCAAGATGTTCAGAGAGAGAGAGAGAGAGAGAGAGAGAGAGAGAGAGAGAGAGAGAGAGAGAGAGAGAGAGAGAGAGAGAACATGGACACATGCCTGTGTGAATATTTCTTAATATGTGCATGTGCAAAAAGGTTCAGGAACCTATGTACTTGCATAATTATATGCTTCTGTACTTTTATCAGTGTGCAACAACCTATCCTTAACTATGTCTCTGTCCGTGTTCACACGTGTGCATGTGCGTGTCTATGTAATTGCCTGGTGGTGATGTACAGCATTGAAGGCAGCATGCCATGTCATCTTTAATGCAAGGAGACCTTTGGGAATTCTGCAGGTGTCAGGCCCACTCCCAATGTTACCGCTGTTTCATTGCTGTTGTGAAAAATACAAGCTGGCACCCTACTTCTTGCTCCCAGATCCTGGAAATGTCTGGCAGGCTTTCTCTATGATCAACAGCATCATCTACATGTAGACATTCTGTGCTGAAGTTCTTTTTTCTGATTTCTGATACTGTTTATGAACCATTTCAAGCTTTTTCTTTTTTGTGCTTGATTTTACGGTGTATATACAATGGTTATCTTCTCTGGTCTGTGTTAAAGCCTGTTGTTTATTTCTATTATTCTTTTATGGTCTATGTTTGCTATCATTTTGCTTGTTTGGCTTTTATAATGTAAATAATATCTGTCTCTTTAAGAAGTTGTGTGAGTTTTTGTGTATGACTTTTTCGCCTTTTAGCTAAAAAGTTGTTTAACATTTTTGTGTAAAGTATGTTTTTCATCTGAAAAGTGCTGGAACTTTTCTTTGTTGACAGTGCTCACTTTCAGTCTGTTTTGATATTTTTTAATTTATTTGGATGTGTTAAAAGTGTTTGCTTCTTTTAGAAACTGTGTACCTAAACTTTTTTTCCTTAATTTTTTTATACCACAAATAAGGCTCTAGATTGCTCTCAAGCACACACTTGCACATGTATATTGCCTTCACACACAATGCACACACACGTGCACATACACAGAGAAAAAGATAGATAGGGGGGAGAGGGAGAGGAACACAGAGAATGCAAGAGCGAGAGCGAGAGAGAGATTGAGAGAGATTTTGAAGTTTAAAGCAAGTAACATCCAAAAAAATGAAACCTCTTTCCCCCAAAACTCCAAACATCCCCCCAGGGGGACTATTCACCACTTCCAGCAACATGTCAGCAAAGGCAGCTCCCAGAGCCAATCAGAATGTCGTTTTGGCCTTTTGGCCATTCCGATGCGCTAGCTAGGGGCACGCTGGGAAATGGACCTGGGAGCCAATCAGAATGTCGTTACATCTGAACAATCAGGAAATGGCTCATCACGAACACAGAGTGTGTTTGTATGGAGCCCTTAGAATGAGTTTGTGAGCAGAATGTCAGTGTCCCGTAATGTGTGGGAAAGGAGAGAGAGAGGGGGGGGGGGGGAAACTGCAGTGATACTCCAGTGCATGTTACATATGCTGGAAGCCAGAGAAAAGCCTAAAGGGTTTGCAGTGAGCATTTTAGCTTGGTTGTGCGGAACTGTGTCTGCTAGAAAGTTAAATCATGATGAATCATCCTATCATAGCCTTGCTGGGGTCGTCTTTCTGTGTTTCTCTGTTTCTCTGTCTCTATGTCTTTTCTCTGTCTCTGTCTATCTCTCTGTCTCTGTCTCTCTGTCTTTCTGTCTGTCTGTCTCTCAGTCTTATCTCTCTCCCCCTCTCTATCTCCCTCTCTATCTCCATCTCTCTCTGTGTGTCTCTCTCTGCCTCTGTCTCTCTGTCTGTCTCCTCTGTATGTCTCTTACTCTCTCTTCCCCTCTCTCTCTCTGTGTCTCTCTTTGTCTCTCTCTCTGTCTCTGTTTCTCTCACTCACTCTGTTGTGTAAGATCTCCAATAAATAAATGTACAAAATGTTGACATGGTTTATGTTTGTTAAAACCCATTCTTAATGATACCAAGTTTTTTTTATTCTATGTCTGCTGTGGTGTTTGATTTGCAGTTTCTTTTGTCAAGGTGTTTCCCCCTTGCATACAACCTTGTGGCCTTACAATTAAAATCATGAGTCTCTATCTCTCCTTATCTCTTCCTGTCTTTCTCTATATTCTATCTCTCTCTTATTCTCTCTCTCTCTCTCATTCACTCTCTCATCTCTCTCTCTTCTTTCTCTCTATGTGTCTGTCTGTCTGTCTGTCTGTCTGTCTGTCTGTCTGTCTGTCTGTCTGTCTGTCTCTCTCTCTCTCTCTCTCTCTCTCTCTCTCTCTCTCTCTCTCTCTCTCTCTCTCTCTCTCACACACACACACACACACACACACACACACACACACATACACAAAATCACACACACACTCACATATACACTCACACACATACACACAATAACACACACACTCACACACATACACACACATCATCATCATCACCACCACCACCACCACCAAAACCACCACCACCACCACCAAAACCACCACCCACCACCACCACCACCAACAACAACAACAACAACAATAACAACAACACCAGCAACAACAACAACAACACTTCAAAAGTGACCATTCAGACCAAATCCACTTGATCCCCCTGAAAACCAAAAACTTCTTCTTGATCATGAAAACTTGTGAAGAAACTCCAACAGCCCTTAACAAGGACTATCTGAAGTCAGCACCTTGGAGGGCAGGCAGAGAGGGGAGGGGAGGGGAGGTGGAGAGGTGGAAGAGATGGGCAGGAATGGAAGGAAGGAAGGAAGGAGGGAAGAAGGAGGAAGAGCCAGAGGGAAGGGATGGGGAGGGGAGAGGGGAGAGGAGGGATGGGGAGGGATGGGGAGGGGAGGGGAGACAAGACAGGCAGCAGTCTGCCACGTCACAAACTTGGCCTCTTCGTCGGCAAGAGGCTCACGACGTCAGTGTTGTCCCCCCCCCCCCCCCCCCCCCCCCCCCCCTGTAAAAGGGAGAGAAGAAGAATGATGAGTGTGGAAGATGGGGGGTAACTCGTTTTATATGTATATATATATATATTAATATATATATATATTAATATATATATATATATCTGTGTGTGTGTGTCTTTATATAATATATATAAAGTAAACTATATAGTATAAAGTAGGTATAAAGTAAATCAAATATGTACATTGAAGATCCCGAGATTCATTTCAACATTCCGTGTGTTGTGGAAACACGAACATGTCCAGCATGCAGTTTGTACTTAGGAAAGCGATGAGTTCCTCCTCCATGTTGAACTTGCACAGCTGACGCTTCCTGAAAACTTCAGTGCTGTCGTCCCCAAGTGACTTCCCTGGAAGTTATGGAAGAAAAATGATTCTTACACCTCGTGACTTCTGGACTGTTCATTTCAGACAAGCCGGGAAAGGGAGATGAACAAGAGGGGGATATTTCTTTTATTTCCTTTTCGTCGTCGTGGTCCAAGCTCAGACAGCAAGTATTGTTGTCTGTTATATGAGAAAAAAAATACGTTGTTGCATTGTCAAAAAGATCGGTGGTCTAGAGGTAACGCGCCTGTCTAGAAAGTGAAAAGTCCGGGTTGGAGTGTGCGGTGGTTCAAATCCCGTTTGGGCCCAAAACTTTCCCCCCATCCAATAGACCATGAGTGGTGATCTGGGTGCTAGTCTTTCGGATGAGACGATAAACCGAGGTCCCGTGTGT
>CM060325.1:12058313-12060813 GCA_030674155.1 Stramonita haemastoma | reverse complement strand
CGGAATAGAAAAAAGCAACCTATGAGAACAAAGAGAAGAAAAAAAAATTAATAATTGCAACCAAAAATATATATTTTGATTCCTTACTGGCACAAGTAAAAAAAACTTCCATCAATTATTGATGTAAGCAAAAGTGTCATTAAAGAAGTGTTATGTCATTTCAGAGGACGGGATAGCTGAGTAGTCAGATCACTCGCTTTCCCCAAGCTACGGTTAAGCAGCATTGAGCGTGGTTACCAATTGATTGGGTGACAGTTTCCGTGCCTTGGCTTCAGTACAGTCCCCCAGTTTACCCAGCTGTAAATGGGTACCTGCCCTCTTTTGGGTCAGGGAAGTTGTATAAAGCAGCAAGGGAGAGGAGATGGGCGCCGCCTTCGATATGCTGGCCTCTAGAGAAGCTGAGGTCTCTGATGCCTTGCTCCCCTGCGACCACATAGGTTATGGGACACTTTTACCTTTTATTTAAGTATGTTATGTTATGTTATGTTATGTTATGTTATGTTATGTTATGTTATGTTATGTTATTGTTAGTTATGTTATGTTATGTTATGTTATGTTATGTTATGTTATGTTATGTCATGTTACGTTATGCTAATGTTACGTTACGTTGAGTTACGTTACGTTATGTTACGTTACGTTATGTTACGTTACGCTACGTTACGCTATACTATACTATACTATACTATACTATACTATACTATACTATACATACATACTATACCATACATACCATACCATACCATACCCCATACCATACACCAACCATACCATACCATACCACCTACCACTACCTAACCACCCACACCACACCACCACCCACACCACACCACACCACACACAACAACCAACACACAACCACACCAACCACTAACCACTACCATACCATACCATACCATACCATACCATACCATACATACCATACCATACATACCATACATAACCATACTATACACTACACTACTCTACACTCTCTGCTCTACTCTACTCTACTCTACTCTACTCTACTCTACTCTACTCTACTCTACTTCTCTACTCTACTCTACTCTACTCTACTCTACTCTACCTCTACTCTACTCTACTCTACTCTACTATTATGCTAACTTCTGTTCCCCAGGCACGGTGGAGTGGCGCTACAACCAGAGCCTGCACATGCCCATCGAGCAGGACACAGTGGTGAGGGTGCAGTACAAGGACGGCCACTGGAGCCTGCCCTATTTCGACTGTGGAGGAGGGGACATCTGGATGATGACCTACACCGTGCCTTTCTTCAGCTACACTAACGGCACGCCCCGCTTCAAGTCAGTGCTGGCTAGCTGGCTGCAGTGTTTTAGCATTTTTATGTTTTTATTAAGTTATTTAATTCATTTCTGTATTTCTGTTTTATTTAATTATTTATTTCTGTATTTCTGTATTTATTTGTTTATTTATTTCATATGAGGTTTGGTTTTTTTCCTTTTTGCTTGTATTTGGTGGTGGTGATGATTTTTTTCTTGGTGAGGTTGGGGGGAGGGGCTGCGTTTGCTTTCAGGGTTTTACTTTGGGTTTTGGTTGCTGTTGCATGTGTTGTTGTTGTTGTTGTTGTTATTGTTGTTGTTGTTGTTACAGTTGTTGTTTAGGGAATGAAGCGGGTGATATTGAAAGGGTTGTTTTTTTTTTGATTGACTGTTTCTTTTGGGGTTGTTACTTTGTTTTGCCTCTCTTGTATGTAAAAACCAGCGGTAGTTGCCCAGAAATGGATAATTTGGGTGGCAGAGTTCTGCTATACCAAAGTATGCCAATTATACCAAAACATGACAGCGTATTTCTAAGTGAATCGGTTGTCTATAGATAACACACCCGTATAGCAAGTGAGAAGTCACGAGTTTGATTCTTGTTTGAACCCAAACTTTTCTCCCATCCATTAAGACCTTGAGTGCTAGTCTGGGTGCTAGTCTCTCAGATGAGACAATTAATCAAAGTCCCGGGTGTAATAATAATGCACTAAGAGCATGTAAAAGAACTCACGGCAACAAGAGAATTTGCCTCAGAGAAATTCTGTAGAAAAAGCCTCTCTTATCAGGAAAACAAGTACACACGAAAACAAGAAAGAAATGAAAGAAATAGAATGTCCAATCCTGAATTATACTATGCCGTAGTTTGATATGCTGGGCCTGACTTGTCAGGCACTTAATAACGGCAGTGCAAGGCGTTTTTGCTCATATGACTGACAGCAATAGTTGCTGCCTAAACTTTCGACGAGGAAGATGCAGACGACGAATTATTGTTTTCGGCAATTTTGTGGTGTTAAGAGTTTTCGGCAGTTTTGTGGTATCATATAATATAGTTTTCGGCAATCTTGTGGTGTTAGAGTTTTCGGCAGTTTTGTGCTGTTATAGTTTTCGGCAATTTTGTGCTGTTATAGTTTTCGGCAGTTTTGTGGTGATATAGTTTTCGATAGTTTGGGGCTATTATAGTTTGGTTTTTTTTTGGCAGTTTGTAGATTATAGTTTTCGGCAGTTTT
>CM060325.1:12044788-12049788 GCA_030674155.1 Stramonita haemastoma | reverse complement strand
GGCAATTTGACGACCCAGGTTCGATTCCGGTGGAGGAAATTTTTCAAATGGAGTTAACATCAGTGCTGACTCCACTCTCCCCCAAAGTCCTTCGGATGAGACCGTGTGTGAACGCACGCAGAACATCTTGCCGTGTGCAAACGCACGTAGAACATCTTGCGCACACATTAAATCCTGTTCCGCTTTTCATAAGAGTAGGCCATTGTGTGCCGGTGGGAACAGATGACATTTACAAAAACTGCGTACACACGGGGACTAGATGTAAAAGAGCACAAGAGTGCTTATTCCATTATCCTCGATATAAAAGAATAAATTAAATCAAATTGAATCAAACAGATCATGGACACTGACATTCTGCTCACAAGCTCTTTCTAAGGATTTCATATAAACACATTCTGTGTTCATGATGAGCCATTTCCTGATTGGTCAGATGTAACTATTCATTCTGATTGGCTCCTACAACAGTTTCCCAACATACCCCAAGAATATTTCAATTGCCAAATTGTCAAAACAACATTCTGATTAGCTATGCAACTGTGTTTCCTACCGTTTTTATAAATGAATAAAAAACCCAGTTTAGTGGGAAGTGTTTGGAAAGAGTGGTGCGATTTGGTAGTGCTGGAGGTAATTCATCTTAAAAATCTAATTAGGTATTATGTGCTAGTGTTAATGTGTGTCTGCGTGTCTGTATGTGTACATATATGTATGTGCGCTTGCACATGTGTGTGTGTGTGTGTGTGTGTGTGTGTGTGAATGGTTGCATATCCGTCTGTAGTTCTAAAATGGTTGCAGAGGAAATGGGAAAAGCAAAAAAAAAAAAAGAGAAATGATGTATGTATATGGCTGCAGTGTTCGAATAAAGCACAAACTTTGCACATGCGTTTTATTTTCTACATCAACTGTGTGTATGCTATTATGTATTGATGTATGCCAATTTTGGATTTGCATATTTTGGGTTGTAATGTTTTGTTCTTCAGCAAGAGCTCTAAGGTTGACGAACGGTCAGGCCGCTGTGACAATTTTATGCTGTACTTGGAGATAATACTGCTTATAAAAGATACTACCTTCAATCTCAACAAATATATCTGTATGAAATTCGACCTCCTCTCCCCAGAGAGAATTCATCGCTATAAGTACAGCCCAATCCAATAAATAAAATCTTGTCTGTAAAAATGTGATTGTTTTCCTATGAGAGTGATTTTTTTTTCTACAGAATTTAAAAAGCGTCAGCTTTCTTGTTATTGTGGGTTCTTTTACGTGCGCAGGTGGGGGGGTTTTTGGACATGACTTCCATTTATCGTCGTATCCAAAGCAATTTTACAAGATGTGTTAATTAACTTCCAGTGCTCGAAAAATGTTTAGTTTTAAGGCAAAGAGATACGTGGTTATACAGATGTTTAAGTTGTCAGTATCTTGACTGTGAACGGTCTGGCTGTCAGCACTTTTGGCGGAACTGTTTCAACAAATATGGAATGTTGCTTTAAACGATTGAACACAGTGACCACTGACGTTTAGTTTAAGGCAAAGAGACACGTGGTTATACAGATGTTTAACTTGTCAGTATCTTGAATGTGAACGGTCTGGCTGTCAGCACTTTTGACGAAATTGCTTCAACAATCCTGGACTGCTACTTTTAACGAGTGAACTCAATGACCACTGACTGCTACTATCAGGACTGTCGTCTAGTTCTTGGTATTGCTGGTGCCGATACTGGCATTGATTGCTACTAGTTTCACTGCTATCGTTTTCCACGTAGGTTTAAAAAAGTTCTGTTTAAACATCAAACCAAAGTCTTCTCAGAAATTTTCACAAGGGTGTGGGGGGTGGGAGGGCTAGGGCCGGGGATGGCGGTTAGGAGGGTAGGGGTGGGGGGGGGGGGGGGTGGGGGAGAGACGAGGATGGAGAGAAGGGGAAGTCAACAATGTGTAAAGATCAAGCTTGTGTATTCCTGAACAGCGGTAGCAGCAAGAACATATACATACATGCATACACATATACACAAACATTCACATACACAAGGATACACACACACATACACACATATACACAAAATATATACACACAATACATACACACACACACACACACACACACACACACGATACACACCGAGACACACAGGGACACAGACACACACACACACACACACACACGTACACACACACACACAACACACACACACACACACACACACACACACACACACACACACATACACACGCAGTATATACACACCTCACACACACACACACACACACACACACACACACACACACACACACACACACACACACACACACACACACACACACGTATATACGTATACACACACACACACAATATACATACACCTCACACACACAACAACACACACACACACACACAAAACACACACACACACACGTATACACACACGCGCACACACACACACACATACACACACACACACACGTATATACTTATACACATACACACACAATATACATACACCTCACACACACACACAACACACACACACACAAAACACACACACACACACACACAAAGCACACACACACAAACACACAAGCACACACACACACACACACACAACACACACACACACACACACACACACACACAAGGACACACACACACAGATCACAGATCACATGTGCCAGGTGGCTCTGGTACCTGCAGAATCCCCAATGGTCTGCGTGCATTAAACATGACCTAGGTTGCTGTCTACAGTGTTGTGCATTAAGACCACGCAATTACACACACACACACATTCACACACGCGCGCGTGCGCGCGCGCACACACACACACACACACACAACACATATATATATATATATATATATATATATATATATAATATATATATATATATATAGTACATACACACACACTAAACACACACATGCGCACACACAATGCAGACGCGCGCGCGCGAGCACACACACAATATATATATATATAATATATATATATATATATATATATATATATATATATATATATATATATATATATATATATATATGTATGCATGTATGTAGATATATATATATATAGATAGATATAGATATAGATATAGATATATAGTACATACACACAACTACACACACACACACACACACACAATACAGATGCACGTGCACGAGCACACCCCCCACCCACCCCACCCACACACACAACTACACACACACACACAACTACACACACACACACACCACACACACACTACACACACTACACACACTACACACACTACACACACACTCTCTCTCACACACACACACACTCTCTCTCTCACACACATACACGCACATACATACAAACACACACACAGACACACACACGCACACACGCACCTACGCACACACACACACACACCTGTGGGTGTGGGACATGTATAATAGACGAACAGAGAAGTGTACATCCACAGCCATTCACGCATACACATCAGTAAATGGCCACAAGAGTTCACACGTACATCTGTGTTCTTTAACGCAAATGACAAACAAGCAGACAGACAGATAGACTTACAGGTAGATAAACAGGTAGACTGCAGACAGACAAACATGTTGACAGACATCCATACAGGCAGACAAACAGGTAAACAGATATACAGACAGACAAACAGAAGGACAGACAGACATGCAGACAAACAGGTGGACAGACAGACATACAGACAGATAAACAGGTGGACAGACAGTTAGACATACAGACAGATAAACAGGTAGATAGACAGACATGCAGACATACCCTACAACAGGTAGACAGACACACATAAAAGTTATACAGACAGACAGGGGTAGCACGCGCATACACGCCCCCTCCCACACACACACACACACCACACACACACACACACACACACACACACACACCACACACACACACACACACACACACACACACACGTACACACACCACACACACACACTTACACCACACACACACACAAACACACACACACACACACACACACATACACCACACACACACACACACACACACACACACACACACACACACACACACACACACACACACACACACACTCACACACACACACGTGTACTGCCCAGACACTCAGCCCATCAATGTTGATTGTCTTTATAGACACGTGGTCATCTGGCTGTGAATGGTCTCTCTGATCATCTTTGAAGTCGCCGCGAGAAACCCCCCCCCACAAGAATTCCAGAAAGGTCAATGAATTCCTGCGCCACTCCACTCCACCTCCACCCCTCCCACCCACACACGTGTGTGTGTGTGTGTGTGTGTGTGTGTGTTGTGTGTGTGTGTGTGTGTGTGTGTGTGTGTGTGTGTGTGTAGGTGTAGGTGTGTGTGTGTGTAGGTGTAGGTGTAGGTGTGTGTGTATGTATGTGTTTGTAGGTGTGTGTGTGTGCGCGCGCTTATGTTTTCTTTGGTTGGGTTTTTCTGTCATGAAGTTATTCCTGGTAGGGGTGGCGACTAGATGTATAAAAGCACATGAGTACTTATCTATTATACATGAAATGTTATGAATTGATTTGAATTGATTTGATGTGATCTGATTTCTCTGTCTGTCTGTCTGTCTGTCTGTCTGTCTGTCTGTCTGTCTGTCTGTCTGCCTGTCTGTCTGCCTCTTTCTGTCTGTCTGTCTGTCTGTCTGTCTGTCTGTCTGTCTGTCTGTCTGTCTGTCTGTCTGTCTCTCTCTCTCTCTCTCTCTCTCTCTCTCTCTCTCTCTCTCTCTCTCTCTCTCTCTCTCTCTGGGAACTGGATGTAAAAAAAGCACACGAGTGCTTATCTATTATCCTCGAATAAAAGAATTTGCCTTGCCTTGCCTCGCAAATAATTTGACTCTTCTCTCTCTCTCTCTCTCTCTCTTCTCTCTCTCTCTCTCTCTCTCTCTCTCTCTCTCCTCTCTCTCTCTCTCTCTCTCTCTCTCTCCTCTCTCTCTCTCTCCTCTCTCTCTCTCTCTAATGCGAGAGCAAACAATATTTCTATTTATTTCATAATTAATCTTTCA
>CM060325.1:12029788-12037288 GCA_030674155.1 Stramonita haemastoma | reverse complement strand
GAGAGAGAGAGAGAGAGAGAGAGAAACAGACACATACACACACAGAGTGAGAGAGAGAGAGAGAGAGAGAGAGAGAGAGAGGAGAGAGAGAGAGAGAGAGAGAGAGAGAGAGAGAGAGAGGGAGAGACAGAGACAGAGAGAGAGAGAGAGAGAGAGAGGGAGGGAGAGAGAGAGAGAGACAGAGTGACAGAGACAGAAACACAGAGACAGAGAAATTGGTTGATTGATTGATGGATTGATTGACTGATTGATTGATAATCTTTACTTCCAAAGGTGAGAGAGCGAGAGCGAGAGCGAGAGAGAGAGAGAGAGAGAGGAGAGAGAGAGAGAGAGAGAGAGAGAGAGAGAGAGAGAGAGGAGAGAGAGAGAGAGAAGATAGAGAGAGAGAGAGAGAGAGAGAGAGAGAGAGAGAGAGAGAGAGAGAGAGAGAGAGAGAGAGAGAGAGAGAGAGAGAGAGAAGACCGAACACTAAAACTGTTTAATGCACATCGGCCTTTGGCCACAATTCATTTCAAAGTTCATGGGTGGAAAAAGAAAAAAACAAAGAAACAAACAAAAAGCCCACTTAATAATAACTTCTCAAAGCTTTATTTAGACCATGGCAACAGAGAGAGAGATGGGGGGGAGAGAGAGAGGGGGAGAGAGAGAGAGAGAGAGAGAGAGAGAGAGAGAGAGAGAGAGAGAGAGAGAGAGAGAGAGAGAGAGAGAGAGAGAGAGAGAGAGAGAGAGGTACATTTCTGTATGTGTCTATCCATAAAATATATCAATAACAACTCTTTGTCACAACGATCACCAGTCGATTCATCCATTAACCCATTACATCCCATACAATCTTTACCCAAACAAACAGACTTAAAAAAAAAAGTCCCGGCAAAAACAAATTTTGTTTTTATTTTTCTTCCGCTCTCTGACATTTTACACCTGGCAAAATAAACCTGCACCAGTTTATTACACAATAACTAACATCATTACCATCTGTGATTTCTCAAAATATCATAACTAACACCATCACAATCTTTGATTCCGAAAAAGCGCGGGATGGTATAATTATGACAGAAAGTTGGGCGAAGTACGTACCACAGTAAGCTGGCAGTAGTCAATGTGTACAAGCACGAAAATGTCATGTCATTAAGACTATTGTTGTCAGCGTTTATTTTTTTGCAAGCTTGCACAAAGTTTTTTTGGGGGTGGGGGCTAAATCAAAATCAGACCGTTGGAAAGTGTGTGGGTGTTGTTTTGTTGTGGTGTTTTTTTGTTTTTTTTAACTGCATCAGTGAGGGTTTTTTTTTTGTCAACGAAAAGACATTTTGTTTAGAGAACACCGTGTACTCAGTATTGGAAGAAGGATTGATGTGTGTGTGTGTGTGTGTGTGTGTGTGTGTGTGTGTTGTGTGTGTGTGTGTGTGTGTGTGTGTGTGTGTGTGTGTGTGTTTTTGCAGAGCTGAACAAATTTGTTAGAAGGAAATGCGCTCCTAGCTCAGAACCTACATTCTGGAGATGACAATTTTTCAATGTTATGCATTCAGAATTGTTGTGGGGATACTTTGATTTGTGTTGCTGTTGGGATTTTTTTGTGTGTTGCTTTTACCTACTTCTCTCTGTTTTTTATTGGGAAGGATATTTTTTGCTGTGGACTTTATTTTAGGCGTTGTTTCACTTGCCTTTGTCTTTCTTTCTTTGGTCGTTTGTTTGTGTGCATTTTTTTTTTTTACTGAAAATGTCATACCCATCATCTGAATGTTTATTTGCGGGTTATTTTCCTGTGGGATCTATGCTTCAAAGTTTCTGTAATGCTTCGTCATGCAGCTGTGAAAGTCTCTATCTGAAACTGGCATCTGCACGCTTTGTGGGTTTTGGCTATCGTGTCTCTAATAATATTTTATGGCTGCGTGCCATTAAGTATCAGAGATAATTGGACAGTTGTGTTTTAAGAGTTATGATTAGTGTTCCTTTTGAATGTTTTATTGTTATATCTTCAATAGTTTTGCTACAAACCAGAATTTCTTTCCGATGAGATACTAAAGTTGACTTAAGTCTTGAATAGCGACCCTTACTACAAACAATTTATTGTGATTTCTAGCCTTACCATCTATTGTAAGTTTAGGTTCTAAACATCCATTACAATTACCTAGTTAAATAAACTCGCGCCAACATTCTCTTTTTGCCTATCAGTATCAAGAACAGTGTGCGTTAGGCACTTTAAGAAAAGTCTTGACTAGTATTAGTTTCGGCAGAATAATTAGAATGGGTACCTATTTCTCGGATGCAGTATAAATATTAGGTAAGGTAATGGTAAAGGGGTCCCATAACCTATGTGGTCGTAGGGAAGCGAGGCATCAGAGACCTCAGCTTCTCTAGGGGCCAGCATATTGAGGGCGGCGCCCATCTCTTCTCTCTCCCTCGCTGCTTTACCTTTCCCTGACCCTAAAGAGAGCAGGTACCCATTTACAGCTGGGTGAACTGGGGGGGGGGGGGGGGGGGGGGGGGGGGGGCTGTACTGAAGCCAAGGCGTGCAAACGGTCACCCATCCAATTGGTAACCACGCTTGATTCTGCTTAAACTTAGCTTGGTGAAAGCGAGTGCTCTAACCACTGAGCTACCCCGCCCCCTTGTATAACTATATAAAGTAAAAACCCACGGCTATACGGCGAACATTTGAGTCTACCTCTTTATGTAAAAATGTTACCATGTTATTTTCCTCTACCTGTTGTTTTTTCTTACGCTAGCTGGTGAACTGCATAAAACCTATGGGCTGGAAAAGCCCTCTCCTCATTCATTCTAGGAGAAACAAAGGTTGCAGTTCTTACCTGTACGTATTTTATTGAAGGAGCCTCCTCCTCCTTCTTAATAACATGATAGTTTAACATCCCCAGCAATAACGAGACTTTAAACCACTACGACTATTTCACTAATTCTGCTAGAGCAAATGGAGCTGAAAGTAATACATGCGCCAGCAATCAAATCCAGTGTCGTTAAATGGTTTGTAAATCACATGATCGTGAAAACGTATGCAACTCTGTAGTATATAACCGTTAACGTCTTCTTGCTCAATGTCATTTATGTTTTGAACGCAGGGGGGTATAGGTAAAAAAAAAAAAAAAAAAAGCGGGATCTGACCCATTAACCCCTAACATCTGCTGGAGCGTGTGTGGAAAACAAACAGACTGCAGAAAGGTCGTGGTACAAAGGATGATGATGTGTTTTGTCTTCCAGTCACTGTCTGACATTTGAGTTATGACAGAAAGCACTATTTTATTGTACAGACTCTGACATCATCGCAGTCTTTGATTCCCCCCAAAGGCAGCAGCAGCCTACTTTATGGCTGAAACTTTTACTGTCAACCTCAGCTGAGCAAAAAACAAAACAACAAAAAAAATCACCATCAATATGCACCAGCAATAAAATTGAGCATAGCGAAATTTCTACATTATGGAGAGAAAAGGCTTTTGGTAAGCCTGAATGAATTTCGTGAAAGGAAACCCAATAACTTGTGTAGATTGTTTTCTTCAATTTGGACAACGTTTACAAAAAAAAAGGAAAGGTTTATTGTTATAGGTTAAGTTTTCAGAACAAAGAAATAATATAAAATAAAAAGAAACAAAAAAAAAACCCAAAGCTAACAACATGTCTTGTAGGAATAACTTGAGAAATTATACTGGAGGTTGATGAAAGAAAAAAAAAAACAATATGTCTAGCTCGGTCTGTTGCCGTGTTGTGTGCATTGATGGTTTGACATTTTAGTATAGACAAGGGATGCACTGCTTGCTTGCTGCCTCAAGACACCCAGTTGTGCAGGCAGGGAGAGATTCTCTAGGATCAGGGCTTTTGACTATAGTTTCTGTTTTTTTAGGTGCATTACCTACGTTCTTGTAATTGATTGTTTGGGGTGGGTGATCATATTTAGGGCTTTCGAAATATTAGTATTATTTTTTTGTCTCCCTCTTTAGCTGTATCTTTTTTATCTCTTTTTTTTTGTTGTCTCTGTTTCTCTGTCTCTGTCTGTCTGTCTGTCCATCTGCCTCTGTGTGTGTGTGTGTGTGTGTGTGTGTGTGTGTGTGTGTGTGTGTGTGTGTGTGTGTGTGTGTGTGTGTGTGTGTGTGTGTGCGCGCGCGCGCCTGTTGTAATGTCGATGTCTGGTTAATACTTTTATTATTTATTTTTTTATCGTGTGTATATCGAGGATAACAGATAGATATGTGTTTTTTTCATCGGTCCGTGTGTATGCAGTTTGTAAATGTTGTACTGTTCCGCCGGCACGATGCCTATTTACGAAGCGAAAGATTTAACGTGTGCGAAAGATGTTCTGCGTGCGTTCGCACACGGCCTCGTTAAAGTCTCATAATCTCACCAGCAATCTTTCCATTTCCTCCTTCCGTTCCAACGGAGAATGCTAACCATTGGTTAAGTTCAAATATAGCATGTAAACTTTTGTCTACCCCCAACTCCCCACTAGAAGCTGAGTGGTGGTCTGGATGCTAGTCTTTCGGATGAGACGTTAAACTGATGTTCTGTATTCAACACACACACGTAAAAGAACCCATGGCAACGGGTAAAATGTTCTTAGAAGAATTCTAAAGAATTTTTTTTCTCTCTCACAGCAGGAAAATCAAATATGAAAAAAAGATAACATAAAAAACCAAAAAAAGAAAAGAAATTCGGGTGCGCTGCTCTTGCAGCGACATGCTCTCGGTAGGGTGAGCAGCCCGAAGTAGCACACAGGGATAGCTGGCACGGCTGGAAAAGGAATCTGACGCATTGCAGTAAAAATAATTTTTAAAAATGCAAAAGACAAAAACATGTGGTTATTTGCAAATGGCGTCACGCCTAGGTCAACATCGCAGGCATTGAACACACGCCGTTCTTCTTCTTCTATTGTTGCCTCTGCCTGTCTGTCTGTCTGTACGTCTGTCTGTCTGTCTGTCTGCCCGTCTGTCTGTCTGTCTTCCTACCTGCTGCCTGCCTGTCTGCTGTATGTATGTATGTATGTATGTATGTTTGTCTGTCTGCCTGTCTGTATGTATGTCTGCCTGCCTGTCTGTCTGTCTACCTGTGTGTCTACCTCCTGTGTGTCTATCTGTTCATATATCTTTCTGTTTCGTTTTTGTGTGTATGTCTGCTTGCCCGTCTGTCTGTCTGTCTGTCTCGTCTTCTTTCTCTTTCCCCCTAACTCTGTTTTCACTTCTTTTATTCTTTTTCTTTGCTTTCTTCTCTGTGTTGTTTTCACTCTCTTCTCTTTGCCGGTACAAAGCCACTCTGATAGGATAACAAGTACACATGCAGACAGGAAAAAACAAAGAAGTAAAATTTAAAAAAAAGGGTGACACTGCTCTTGTGGTGGTGACACACTCTCCCCCGGGGGAGAGTTGCCCGAATTTCACGCAGAGAAATCTGCCGTGACTTAAAGTAGTTTACAATACAAAGACAAAGCAGTTTTGTCAAAATCTGTTTTAAAAACATCTAAGCAATTCGAACAATCTGAACCACATAACATTCCTTTTGTTCCTTTCGGGGTCTGGAGAAAAAGGTAAACACCAAAAATTAATACCACTAAGAAAAAGCAAAACATGAACAAACAAGAATTCATTGCAATATAGACCTCCATTTATCATACAACTTAAAAAATTGTAATATACATATATTGGACACGTTGTTATTACGAACAATAATACGAAATTCACTTTTGTCGGAAACATAGCGAAAGAACTTATCCAAATAAGCTCTCTGGAGTATTTTTGTATTTTTTTTGTATTTTGTACCACTTTATGTCACGGCAGATTTCTCTGCGTGAAATTCGGGCTGCTCTCCCCGGGGAGAGCGCGTCGCCACATGTGCAGCGCCTACCCATTTTTTTTTCTTTTTCCTGCATGCAAGTGTATTTGTTTCCCTATCAGAGTGGCTTTTTTTTTTTTACAGAATTTTGCCAGGGACAACCCCCTTGTTGCCGTGGGTTTTTTTACGTGCGCTAAATAGTGATGTGTAACACACGGGACCTCGGTTTATCGTATCATCCGAAAGACTAGCGCCCAGACCACCACTCATGGTCTAATGGATGGGGGAAAAGTTTTGGGTCCAAACGGGGTACGAACCCCGCACACACCGACCCGGACTTTTTGCTTTCTTAGGCAAGGCGCGTGACCACCTAGACCACCGATCCACCAGAGTTATCAGGCACATGCTAAGACCAGCAGGCAGATCTCCTGCAGAGGTGAGTTACAAGCACAGGAGAAAAACCAGGCACTATTGCGCACCCCACCCAGTTCTAGATATTCTCAGAGAAGAGAAGAAGAATGGGAAAAAATCTATACTTCTGAATATTCAAAGTCAGTAACAAACATTCACAACATAGTAAAAAGTTAAAAAGGTGTCCCATAACCTGTGTGGTCATATCGCAGCGAGGCATCAGAGACCTCAGCTTCTCTAGGAGCCAGCATATTGAGGGGGGTGCCCATCTCCTCTCCCTCGCTGCATGCTTTACCTTCCCTGACCCTTTGGAGGGCAGGTACCCAGTTACACCTGGGTGAACTGGGGGAACTGTAATGAAGCCAAGGCGCGAACGGTCAATCATCCAACTGGTAACCACGCTCGACGCTGCTTAACTTGACATGAAGAAAGCGAGCGCTCTGACCACTGAGCTATCACGCCCCCCCCCCCCCCCCCCCATTGGACATTGTTAAAAACCCATTATAATATGGTAAACCTGCATAGAAGAAAACAAACGTATAATTGAACATATGCCAAAGGACAGAAAAAGCCGAAGGTCAAGATAGGTGAGAGTCTAGATCTATACAGAATGACCAGTACGTCATATTATACTCATGGAAATAAGAAAAAAGGGGAGTGGCGAGGGAGAAGGTGGAGGAGACGGGTGTGGGTGGGTGTCAATGGGGTCATAGCGTGTTCAGCTGCCATTGCCTTGCTGTGAAACAAGAAAGAAAGAATACACCAGAGACAGAGGTAAGATGGTCAAGGACTCGGATACATGTATGTACGTGCATGCACATGCATGATAGTGTGTAAACATGCACACGCATCCACATCGCACCCACCTACCCCACCCTCCCACATACACACGTACGTGAGTTACACACACACACACACGTACGTCGTACGTACGTGTGTACAAACACATACACGTGTGTGGCATAATTATATAGATTTATGCACACGTATAATTGTACGTAAGTATACACACACGGACGCAAGAGAGGAGAGAGAGAGAGAGAGAGAGAGAGAGAGAGAGAGGAGAGAGAGAGAGAAGAGAGAGAGAGAGAGAGAGAGAGAGAGAGAGAGAGAGAAAAAGTAATAATGTTCAATGTCGAATTGCCGCGAGCGGTGTGTGTGTGTGTGTGTGTGTGTGTGTGTGTGTTGTGTGTGTGTGTGTGGTGTGTGTGTGTGTGTGTGTGTGCGCAACTGTGTTGTTGTCGGTGTTGTTTGTTGCTGTTGCTGCTGCCTCATCGGTTGGATTATGCATGTTCTGAAAATATAAAATCCACTACCACC
>CM060325.1:12019788-12024788 GCA_030674155.1 Stramonita haemastoma | reverse complement strand
ACCCGGTTAGGTCAGCCACCAGGATAATGAAACTCATAAATGTCTTTTGATTCTGATTAGCTCTCCTTTGCTTTCCTTATGTGCCTAGAGGCTGGGGCGTGTCTCTTTTCCTCTCTCTCTCTCTCACTCTCTTCTCTCTCTCCTTCTCATCTCCTCTCTCCTCTCCTCTCCTCTCTCATCTCCTCCTCTCTCCTCTCTCTCTCTCTCCTCTCTCCTAAAGCTCGGCTGGATCTCTTACCATCTCCTCTCTTCATCCCCTCTATCTTCTCTCTGCCTAACTGTTATCCTGTCCATTCTGGGGCCTCGTCTAGGACCGTGCTATCCTACTCCTCCTCGATAAAATACCTTCACTGTCTCTCCTCATCATCATCTTCTCTCTCATCTCTCCTTTCTCATTACTCTTTCTCCTTTCTCCTAATTTCTCCCTCGCTCTCTCACCTCCTCTCTCTCTCTCTCTTTTTGTTTTTCTTCTTGTTTTTCATCTCGTTTTCCTTTTGCTGTTGTCTTGTTGTGTCTCTCTCTGCTTTGTGTGCAATCATCCTCTATCATTCTTGCTTCTCATCCTTTCTCCTCATTTCTCTCTTCTATCCTCTTTGTTTTTTTCTCCTTTTCATCTTTGTTTAGCTTTTATATGTAGTTTTCCATTTTGCCCTTTTTTGCCGTCCCTATCCCCTTTTTGTCTTGCTTTGTGCTGTTCGTTGCTTGTGTGTGTTTTGGTGTGTTGTGTGTTTGTGTGGTGTGTGTGTGTGTTGTGTTTTGTGTGTGTGTGTGTGTGTGTGTGTTTTCCAAATCGAAATCATCATTGATTCTTACTTCATATTCTTGTTTCGGATTAGATGATCCTTTTGTAACATTACCTCAATATTGTATCTCTGTCTTATTCCTTAACCTTTGTTAGTTTTTTCTCCCTTTATTCAAAATCTTATGTTTTTTATGGGATTTATTTTGATGATAGATGGTGGTGGATTGATGTCTTCAGCATATTAACCTCATCGTATTCCATGTTTGCTCTTTAATATTATTGCGCTTTTTGTTGTTGTTTTGTTTTGTTTTGTTTTGTTTTTGTTTGTTTTCCTTTATTCAAATCAAAATTATCATTGATTCTTACTTCTTTTTCGTTTCTGAATGAGTGACTTTTTATAACATTACCTTAATATTGTATCTCTGAGTTATTTCTTGCCTGTTTGATACTTAGTATGGTTCCTTACTTTTGGTATTTGGATCATTATAATTGTTGTTGTGTAGTTGTGGCTATTATTTTTATTTTTTCTATCTTAATGTTATCCCTGAAAAGGGCGGGGACTGGATGTAAAAAAGCACACGAGTGCTTATCTATTATAATCGAATAAAAGAATTTTGGCCTTGCCTTGCCTTGCCTTGCCTTGCCTTGCCTTGCCTTGCCTTCTCTTCTCTCTCTCTCTCTCGTCTCTCTCTCTCGTCTCTCTCTCTCTTCTCTCTCTCTCTCTCTCTCTCTCTCTCTCTCTCTCTCTCTCTCTCTCTCTCTCTCTCTCTCTCTCTCTCTCTCTCTCTCTCTCTCTCTCTCTCTCTCTCTCTCTCTCTCTCTCTCTCTCTCTCTCTCTCTCTCTCTCTCTCTCTCTCTCTCTCTCTCCCTCTCTCTCCTCTCTCTCCTCTCTCTCTCTCTCTCTCTCTCTCTCTCTCTTTTGTGTGTGTGGTGTGTGTGTGTGTGTGTGTGTGTGTGTGTGTGTGTGTGTGTGTGTGTGTGTGTGTGTGTGATTTATGAGCGTAGGCAGGCCCCTACATCAGACTACATGGATGAAGCCGTAGAAGGGGTTATAAATCAATTTCCTAAGAAAGACATCCTTGTTGTACAAGGTGACTGGAATGCCAAGGTAGGAGTAGATGCCTACAAAGACTGGAAGGGTATTTGTGGACCACACTGCAACAAAGAAACAAAATTTTGAAAGAAGCTTGAGACTCCTGGAGTTTGCCAGTAACAACAATCTCCAGCTAGTGAATACACTTGGCCAACATAAAAAATTCCAGAAGATGGACATGGCATAGCCCAAATGGAGAACACCACAACCAGATAGATTACATCATGGTGAAGAGACGATTTAGGTCCAGTGTAAACACTGCATGGACACTAAGCTTTCAGGATCGGACATAGGGAGTAACCATGATCTTGTAATGATGACATTCTGACTCCTAGATTAAACACAAGCAGAACAACATCAGAATCAAGTTAGGCATCGAGAAGATGAAGTATATCCAGAAGTAGTGCACATTTTTCAAGCAAGGATAGGTGAGAAGTTTGCAGCATTCGCTCTGATAGACTCAGATGATGCAGGTATAGATACCTTGATGGATGGTTTCAACACGGCAGTGACTGAAACAGCAAGCGAACTTCCTGGTAAATATCGACCAGTCAAAAAACCTTGGGTCACACCTTACATCCTACAACTATGTGACAAACGTAGAATGTTGAAGGAAAAGAAAAATGAAACAGAAGAAAGAGCAGAACAATATAGGGCACTCGACAAAAGAATCAGGAAGTCCATGACTAAAGCAAAGGAGAAATGGATTGGTGAACAATTAAATGCCAAGACATTGAAGAAAACATCAAGAAAAACAATAGCAAGAAAGTATATCAGCTGGTGAAAGACCTGGCTAGCACGAAACAGGGAACAAGTTTAACAATCCTGGGGACGGGATAGCCTAGTGGTCAGAACATTGGGCGCACAATTTGACGACCCGAGTTCGATTCCCGTTCGAGGGGATATTTTCCCCTGGAGTTAACCACAGTGCTGACTCCACACTCTCCCTAAAAGTCCTTCGGATGAGACTATAAACCAAGGCCCCGTGTGCGAACACACTCAGAACACCTTGCGCACACTTTAAATCCTGTTCCGCTTTTCGTAAGAGAAGGCCACTGTGTGCCGGTTGGATCAGATGACAAGATTTACAAAACTGCATACACACAGTGATTGGCTCTAAAAAAGCACACGAGCGCTTTTTCCACTATCCTTGACATAAAAGAATATATAAATAAACAACAATAAATAAGAATTCTAGCTGATTAGCTTACAAAACGATCCCGTAAACAAGACTGTGTTTCAAACCTTCTCTCGTGACAACGTCTATTTCTATTGATTGGTTTTCTATTAAAAAAAATAAAGGTATTCACAAAGTCATACATCACATGTTCATATCAACAAACAGAGAATCAATAAACTAAAAGCTAATGGTGTGTTCAAGAGGAATGATATGATCAGCTGTTGTATTCTAATTCCATTCCTCCTCGAGTGTCCTTCAGAGGTCTTTCTGATGAGACTACAGATCGATCTCATAAACAAGATGGCATTTCAAATTTCGTCTCAAGGCAAATCTCATTTGATTTTCATTCCGTAGGTTGTTTGAAGACAGGTGTGATGTTAGTCTTTGTAATTTGAAAACAAAAATCCAATCTTCTTTTTCCACTCTTACTAGGTGGGGTGTGTGGTGTTTATCTTGTCCTGTGCTGGTGACTGTGGGGTGTGTCGTGTTTATCTTGTCCTGTGCTGGTGACTGTGGGGTGTGTCGTGTTTATCTTATCCTGTTCTGGTGACTGTGGGGTGTGTGTGTTTATCTTGTCCCATGCTGGTGACTGTGGGGTGTGTCGTGTTTATTTTGCCCTGTGACTGTTGGTGATCTGCTGTGTGGTGACTGTGGTGTGTCGTGTTTATCTTGCCCTGTGCTGGTGACTGTGGGGTGTGTCGCGTTTATCTTATCCGTGCTGGTGACTGTGGGGTGTGTCTGTTTATCTTGTCCTGTGCTGGTGACTGTGGGTGTGTCGTGTTTATCTTATCCTGTGCTTGGTGACTGTAGGGTGTGTCGTGTTTATCTTGTCCTGTGCTTGTGGCTGTGCAGACACCTGGCCTCTGTCGACAACTGACACGTTCTGGCTTCAGGGCATCTCCTGACTAGTCTACCTTGTGATCCCTTTATTTACTAAAATTTATTTATTTATTTAATCTTGTATATCGCAGATAATGAAATAAGCACTCATGTGCATTTTTTTACATCTAGTCCCCGTGTGTAGGCAGTTTTGTAAATTATGTCATCTGTTCACACCGGCACACAATAGTCCAGGGGGACAGATAGCCTAGTTGTCAGAACATTGCACTAGCAATTTGTCGACCTGAGTTCGATTCCCGTTGGAGGGGATTTTTCCCCTGGAGTTAACATCAGTACTGACTCCGCTCTCCCCAAAAGTCTTTCGGATGAGACTGTAAACCGAGGCCCCGTGTGCGAACGCACGCAGAACACCTTGCGCATACGTTAAATCCTGTTCCGCTTTTCATAAGAGAAGGCCATTGTGTGCTGGTGGGAACAGATGACAATATTTACACAACTGCAAAAACACGGGGACTGGATGAAAAAGCACATGAGTGCTTATCCCATTATCCTCGATATAAAAGAATAGACAAAAAAACTCTTGCCCTGCCAAGGATGCCAAGATCTAGTATTGTCACTGCTCTGATCGTCTGTACCCGTGCTGTGTTCACCACAGCTTGAGGCTGTGCCCACCCCGCCCTGTTTCCCCATCAAGACAACACCCGCATTAGTGTGGCATGGAGGTGACACTATGAAGTGGATTCCCAAACCAAGAAAACGGAAGATCTTTGCAGACCTGATTTGAAAATACATCCTGGTTATAGGGCCAACAGACATTAATCACACTAAAAACAAGGGAAAAAAAAACATGGGGTGGGGAGTTAGGGGATGAGGGTAGCCTAGCGATTAGAAGGTGAAACAGTAATGTGAGGGTAACTGAGAATGTGGGTGGATATCTCTACTGGGCTGTTCGGCTATAAAGATTTTTCCCCCCGGGTATTCAATCCAATCCAATCATGTTTATATCCCAGCCAACCGCAGAAGCAATATCGGGGCTGTCACCTCGTAAAACTTGTTTAAATCTCAGATTAAAAATATGCAACTAGATACAGATTAAAGCGTTATTTAAAACCAACTCTACTGTCGTTCCTAGTATCAAGGCCCCG
>CM060325.1:11999788-12002288 GCA_030674155.1 Stramonita haemastoma | reverse complement strand
CAGAGAAGAGCAAAGGACTTGAACGCTGTTGGTTTATTACAGAAAACTGGATATACACACACAGGAAGACTAGCAGAACACTGCAGAGCAGATGACTTGACTGTGGTTTATACAGAAACTGGATAACACACACAGGAGCAACACTGCAGAGCAGATGACTGTGTTAGGCTGTTTATACAGAAAACTGGATATACACACACAGAAGCAGAACACTGCAGAGCAGATGACTGTGTTATGTGCTGTGGTTTATTACAGAACTCTGGACAACACACACGCAGAGTAGAGCAGATGACTTGTACATTGTGGTATTATTACACCAAACTGGACATAAACACAGCACAGACAAGCAGAGCAAGCAGAGACAGAGGACTTGTGCGCTATGGTTTATCACAGAAAACTGGACATATACACACACAGCAGAGAGTACAGAGCAGAGCAGAGGACTTGTGGGCTATGGTTTATCACAGAAAACTGGACATATACACACACAGCAGAACAGAGACAGAGCAGAGCAGAGGACTTGTGCGCTATGGTTTATCACAGAAAACTGGACATATACACACACAGCAGAACAGAGCAAAGCAGAGCAACGAGCAGAGGACTTGTGCGCTATGGTTTATCACAGAAAGCTGGACATATACACACACAGCAGAGAAGTACAGAGCAGAACACAGAAAACTGGACATATACACACAACAGAGCAGAGAAGATCAGAACACAACAGAACACAGCAGAGGACTGTGTGCTGGCTATGGTGTATTACAGAAAACTGGACATACACACACAGCAGAGAGAAGCAGTGCAGAGGACGTGTACGCTATAGTTTATTACAGAAAACTGGACATACACCACACGTTGGAGCAGAGTAAAGTACAGCAGAGCAGATGACTTGTATGCTGTGGCTTATTAAAAAAAAAAGAACTAGACATACACACACTGCAGATCACGTTAAATCCTGTTCCGCTTTTCGTAAGAGTAGGCCATCGTGTGCCGGCCGGAACAGATGACAATATTTACAACAAAAAACTGCATACACACGGGACCGGAGAAAAAAAGCACATGATTGCTTATTCTGTTATCCTCGATATAAAAGAATAAAATAATAATAATAATAATAATAATAGAGCAGAGGACTTTACGCTGTAGTTTATTACAGAAGACTGGACACACACACACACACAGCAGAGCAGAGGACTTGTACACTGTAATTATTACATCAAACTGGACAGACAAACACAGCAGATCAAAGCAGAGCAGAGGACTGTGTGCGGTGGTGGTTCATTAAGGAAAACTGGACGTACACACACAGTGGAACAGAGCAGAGGACTGTGTGCTGTACTGTGGTTTACTTTTCTGAAAACTGGACATATACACACAGCAGAGAGGAGCAGAAGACCTGTACTCTGCAGTTTTTTTACAGAAAACTAGAAAGACACACACGGAGCAGAACACAGCAGAGCAGAGCAAAGCAGAGGATTTGTACGCTGTGTTGTTGTTGTTTTTTACAGAAAACTAGAAACACACACATACATGGGAGCAAAGCAGAGCAGAGCAAAACACAGGAAAGGACTGTGTTGCTGTGGTTTATTACATCGAACTGGACATACACACAGCAGAACAGAGCAGAAATCTGGTTCATTACATCAAACTGGACATACACACACACATGGGAGCAAAGCAGAAATTTTGTTGTGCTGTGGTTCATTACATCAAACAGGACATACACCTACAACACACTTGGGAGCAGAGCAGAGAAGATGACAGCAGAGGACTTGCATACTGTGTTTTACTACAGAAAACTTGGACATACATGGCATAGCAGAGCACAGCACAGCACAGCAGAACACAGCAGAACACAGCAGAGGACAGCAGAGGACCCTGTGTGCCGTGGATCATTACAGTGTGTCCCTCAGCTGTGTTTGCTGACAGCTATCTGCCCCACAGGGGGATGCTGAAAGCAGATGTTGACAACCACTTCCATTGATTCATATGTTGGTGGTGTTCGTTTGCTCTTCTTCTGTTTCTGCTCTTTTGTGGTTTGAGTGATGGTTAATTCATGTGTGAAGGGGTTGCGGAGGGGGGGGGGAGTGGAGGTTGCATTGTGGGTATATGTTTATGTATTTATGCTTTTATTTTGAGGATAAAAGATTCAGCACTCTATCGCCTTTTTTTTTTACATTCAGTCCCTGTGTGTGTGTGGTTTTGAAATTTTGTCATCCATTATCAACTGTGTGTGTGTGGAGGGGGGGGGTGTATGTGTTTGTGTAGGGGTTTATCTGTCTTCCCTTGTCTGTGTCTATCTGTGTTTGCGAGAGTGTCCATACTTCTATCTGTGTGTCTATCTGTCTTCCCTTGTCTGTACCTATTTCTGTGTATATTCAGTATATGTATAAGTCTATCTTGCAATCTGTGTCTGTTCAAATTCATTTAACGTCTTTTCACAAGTTGTGATATTAGACGGGAGGAGGGGGGGGGGGGAGAATGTGGGGGTGTGTGTCAG
>CM060325.1:11982288-11984788 GCA_030674155.1 Stramonita haemastoma | reverse complement strand
CAAAATAATCGAACTGAATGTCAAAGTCATTCGGATGAGACTCGAAACCGAGGCCGCGGTGTGCGAATGCACCCAGAACATCTTGCGTACACGTTAAAATCCCGTTCCACCTTTCGGAAGAGTTGTCCATCGTGTGCCGGTAGGAGCGGCTGACACAATTATAACAAACCAGCATGCACACAGGTGTCGTGTTTAGACACCATCCCTGAGGAAAAATCAGGGAGTTGGAGTCCCAGAGCGGCTCGGGGCTGTAGGTATATGGCAACGTTCTGGTGGCTCCTGCGACGGTACTGGAACCATTCGTATCGGTCATTGCCTTTCCAATGGATCATTCCAGTGCCGTGGAGAAGGGGGGTCTGCTGCATGGGTAACAGCTTGCCCTCCATACATACTTGCCCAGGCTTTGTGCTCAAAAGACTAGAGCGCAACTCCATAGTCTTCCGAGACTGATATGTGCCTACTATTATATTATTCCAAGGGACGGGATATCTCAGTGGTCAGAGCACTCGATTTCCCCAAGCTAAGGTGAAGCAGCGTCGAGCGTGGTTACCAATTGGATGGGTGACCGTTTGCGCTTCTTGGCTTCAGTACAGTCCCCACAGTTCACCCAGCTGTAAATGGGTACCTGCCCTCTTAAAGGTCAGGGAACGTAAAGCAGCGAGGGGAGAGGAGATGGGCGCCGCCCTGAATATGCTGGCCTCTAGAGAAGCTGAGATCTCTGATGCCTCCGCTCCCCTACAATTACATAGGTTAAGGGGCACCTGTACCTTTTGTACTAAATCATATCATTAATGCTTTGTTTGATTAATAGGTGTAACATTGTTTAATACACTTTATCCGTGTAATTATTTTTTTAATTGAAATATGAACTCTTTAATCTCAAGAAAAATAAATAAGTATTCATGTGTTGTTGTTGTTTTAAATTTTATCCAGTCCCGGTGTGCAATAAATTTTTCTAAATGTTGTCATCCGTTCCCACCGGCACACAATAAAGGTCTACTTTTCTGTAAAGAAGAACAGGTTTATTGTGTACACAAGATGCTCTGCTTACGTTCACACACGGGACCTCGGATGATAGTCTCAAGTGAAGGATTTTTCGGGGGAGTGGATCATGGAGTCAGCACTGATGATAAATGCTAGTGGAAAAGTTAATCTCCTTGAACGGGGGGCGGTGGCTCGAATCCTGGCCATCAGATTGTGACTGTACTGTTTTAACCACCAGGCTATCGCCAGACAGTATACAAACTCATAATGTATTCTAGTCATTTAAAAAAAAAAATCGTTTATTCTTTTATATCGAGGATAACAGAATAAGCAATTATGTGCTTTTTTTCCATCCGGTCCCCGTGTATATGCAGTTTTGTAAATATTGGCATCTGTTCCCACCGGCACACGATGGCCTACTCTTACGAAAAGCGGAACAGGATTTAACGTGTGCGCAAGATGTTTTGCGTGCGTTTGCACACGGGGCCTCGGTTTAAAGTCTCATCCGAAGGACTTTTGGGGAGAGTGGAGTCAGCACTGATGTTAACTCCAGGAGAAAAATTTCCTCGACCGGACTCGAACCCGGGTCGTCAAATTGCCAGCGCAATGTTCTGACCACTAGGCTATCCGTCCCCCATCTAGTCAGACAGATAAAGACCAACACTGTCTAGATCACCTGGGAGATATGGGCTCCGCCAGGTCCTTTTAGTCCTGACACAGTCTGAACAATTCAATGTAGTGACCCAATGATACCTGAAAGCAAGAAATGGGTAGTCATTAAAGTTGTACCTTTTTATGTAGTCATTGATCAGAGAAACGCGGGGGGGGGGAGGGTTGTTATTTGTTTTTTCGGTTAGTTGGGGGGGGGGGGGGGTTCTCGTACCTCGAATCTGCTGTGACATCAAGTGGTACAAAACAAAACAAAACAATAACAAAATGAACATTTGAAGAAAAATACTAGAAACTGACTGACTGACTGACTGATTGAATGACTGATTGAATGATTGATTGAATGACTGACTGACTGACTGACTGACTGACTGACTGACTGACTGACTGAATGAATGAATGAATGAATGAATGAATGAATGAATGAATGAAGCATAGATTGATTAATAACATAACATTTTTTTTAAACCTGACAGAATAACACAACAAATTAAAAAAAAAACTGGAGAGCATAACCAATTAGAATACACACACACACACCAAACACACACACACACACACACATCACAGAGAGAGAGAGACAGAGACAGAGAAAGAGACAGAGAGACAGAGAGACAGAGACAGAGACAGAGAGACAGACAGAGAGAGAGACAGAGAGAAGGACATACATAGTCTCTGGGGAAGAAGAGACAAAAGACAATATCAATCTCATCGCCCACGCAAACCCTTTCCGAAACCATCAGCGCAACGTTACACCTCATCAATCACTATGATAGACTTGCTCAATGAAGCGGGACAGGTTTCTGTCTGTTTGCAAAAGCGCTAGATCAGTTGCACAACCGCCCGC
>CM060325.1:11949788-11967288 GCA_030674155.1 Stramonita haemastoma | reverse complement strand
GTAAACGTAGCGTAGTGTAGTGTAGCGTAGTGCAGTGGGAGTGTAGTGTAGTTTAGTGTAGTAGTGTAGTGTAGTGTAAATGTAGTTATTTGGGAAGGGAGTGTAGCGTAGGGGTAGTGAAACGTAGCGTAGTGTAAATGTAGTCTAGTTAGCCTAGTGTTTTTTTTTTTGCCGCTTTGTTTAGGGAGGACAAAAAATCTGAAAAAATATCAACATCTGTCTGTCAACGAACCAACAACAAAAAAAAGAAAAAAAGAAAGAAAAGCTTGCCTGAGAGAACAACCTTTTAAGGGTGATAATGTGTTTTTTCTTTTTACAAACCAGTTTTAATTAGTAGCTCATCAAAGGAGGCGAGAAATGGAAGGTGACAACCGCACTGTGCGGTGCAGTACCCTGCTAGTTGGCCTGACTAATTCATTAACACCATTCCATCCCTGCTGCCCTCCACCACTAACCTTTACATTAACCCCCCACCCCACTTCCACCCCCCTGGATCAGAGCAGCCGTGTGTGCAAAAGAGAGAGAGAAGGGGGTGGGAAGGAGGGAGGGAGAGAGAGAGAGAGAGGGGGGGGGGAGGGAGGGAGGAGAGGGAGGGAGAGAGAGAGAGAGAGAGAGAGAGAGAGAGAGTTGTGGTGGTGGTGTGGTGGTGGTGGTGTGTTTGTTGTGTGTGGTGTGTGTGTGTGTGTGAGTGTGTGTGTGTGTGTGTGTGTGTGTGTGTGTGGTGTGTGTGTGTTGTGTGTGTGTGTGTGTGTGTTGTGTGTGTGTGTGAGCATGTGATCGTAACTGTTGTGCATTTGTGCATATGCCTGCATGCGTCTGTGTGAAAACTGTATTTTTTAACAGGAGTGTAATGGAATCATTACCATAAAGAAGAAGAAAAGGAAAAATTAGTTGATGAAAATAAAGCATACACTAGAAAAATAACTGATTTTCCGGTAACAAAGAATAAAGAGTATACTGTATAACAAATCACGAAGAATAGAAGAAGAAGAAGAAGAAGAAGAAGAAGAAGAAGAAGAAGAAGAAGAAGAAGAAGAAGAAGAAGAAGAAGAAGAACGAAGAAGAAGAAGAAGAAGAAGAAGAAGAAGAAGAAGAAGAAGAAGACAATCACCGAAACTTCTGACCGGAAGCTGTACAATTGTGAGAGAAAAAAGCAAACAACGATTTTTAAAAGCACAAAAACTAAGTAACCCCCCTCCCCCAAATAAAAAACCCCAACACAATCCACAAAAACAAACAAAACAAACATAAACAAAGCTAAAACCTGAGGTAACAACAGAGAAGCAGAAGCAAACAAAGAACAAACATAACCCACAAAGAAAAAAGCTTGGACTGTAAAAAAATTGTCAACCAAATCCGATGTAACTAAAACATGTCTGAAAAAAACAAAACAAAAAACCGAAACTACAACAAAGCACAAGAACCAAAGCAGAAAAAAAAAACATTATCTCAAATAACAACGAATGAATTTGACAATAAATGGAGAAAAAACAGTTAGGGCGACAAAGACTTGGCTTGGACAACAAAGAATGGGCGGAGAGAGCAGAGAAAGGAGCCGGCCAGACAAACAAAGACTGAGCTTGGTCAACAAGGATTAAGCTCAGGCAACCTAATTATGGGTGGTGAACAAAATAGAATTGCACAGGAGAACTAAAGAATAAATTATCCTGACAAAGAATGAGCCTTGCCAACAAAGAATAAAACCATACTAACAAAGAAAACCTTAACCAGCAAAAAATAAAAAATTTGCAAACAAAGCATAAGCCTTACTTACAAAGAATGAACAACACCAACAAAGAAAACAACCTTACCAACAAACAATGAGCCGTACCAACAAAACCAACGAAAAGTAAACCATATCAGCAACGAATGAACCACTCCAACATAGAATAAGCCATACCAACAAAGAATAAGCCTTACAAACATAGACTACACCTTACCAACAAAGAATGAACCATACCAACAAAGAAAAAGCCTTGCAAACAAAAATGAACTATACCAAAAAAATGAACCAAACCAACAAAGAAAAAGCCTTGCAAACAAAGAATAACCTTACTTACAAAGAATAAACCTTGCCAACAAAGAATGAACCTTACCTACAAAGAATGAAAAATACCTGAGAAGAATTACCTTACAAATCAAAAATGAGTCATACCTAAAAAAAAAAAAAAAAAGTAATCAACTTTAACCGAACAAAAATAATCTTACCCACAAAGAATGAATTAAAACAACATAGAACCAAAAAAAACAAAGAACAATGGACTCTAAAGCGATAAAAGAATGAGGTGGAATAACATTGTCTCAGAATGGTATTGTATTTCCCGTTTCTTGTTTTCTACTTTCCTTCCGAATCTGTTAACAATTCAGCGGAAGTGGGACAAGTGACTTCCGATTCCGGTCTTGACAAGTTCCTGTTCCGTTAAAGCTCTCTCTCCTCTCTATCTCCTCTCTTCTCCTCTTCTCTCTCTCTCTGTCTCTCTGTCTCTCTGTCTCTCTGTCTCTCTCTGTCTCCTGCTCTCTCTGTCTCTCTCTGTCTCTCTGTCTCTCGTCTCTCTGTCTCTCTCCTGCTCCTCTGTCTCTCTGTCTCTCTGTCTCTCTGTCTGTCTCTCTGTCTGTCTCTGGTCTGTCTCTCTGTCTCTCTCTGTCTCTCTGCTCTCTCGTCTCTCTGTCTCTCTCTGTCTCTCTCTTTTCTCTGTCTCTCTGTCTCTCTCTCTCTGTTTGTCTCTCTCTGTCTCTCTGTCTCTGCTGTCTCTGTCTCTGTCTGTCATCTCTCTCTCTCTCTGTCTGTCTCTCTTCTGTCTCTCTCTCTGTTCTGTCTCTCTGTCTTTGTCTGTCTGTCTGTCTGTCTTCTGTCTCTGTCTTCTCTGTCTCTGTCTCTCTGTCTCTCCTCTCTCTCTCCCTCCTCTCTTCTCTCGTCTCCATCCTACTCCTCTCATCATCTCTCCTCTCTCCTCTCCCTCTCTCTCTCTCCTCTCTCCTCTCCCCTCCCACCCTCCCCCTCCCCCCTCTCACTCTCGCTCCTCACTCTCCACCCCCTTTTTATTTCGTCTATAACCCACCTTCTCTTTTTTTTTCCTTTCTTCACATCACCCCACCCCCCCTCCCCCCCCCCCCCCCCCCCCCCCCCCCCCTCCTCACATAATCGATATTTTCTTCTTCCTCTTCTTATTTCATTACAATGTAAAGCAAACACAAAGGCACTCTTATTTGAAGTTTTCTCCTCCGCCCCCCTCCCTCTCCCCCTCCCCTCCCCCTCCCCCCCCCCCCCCCCCCCCCCCCCCTCCCAATTTCTTTCCAAACAAGACTCAATTGTCCTGTTTTGAGCGCGCAATGATGTCACTGTTCTTCGGCTTTTGATATGTCTCTTCTTTCTCTCTCTTCTCATTCCTCTCTTCTCTGTCTCTCTCTGTCTCTCTTCTCTCTCTCTCTGTCTCTCTCTCTTCTCTCTCTCTGTCTCTCTCTGTCTCTCTCTCTCTCTCTGTCTCTCTCTGCTCTCTCTGTCTCTCTGTCTCTCTGCTCTCTCTCTCTCTTCTCTGTCTCTCTCTCTCTCTCTCTCTCTCTCTCTCTCTCTCTCTCTCTCTCTCTCTCTCTCTCTCTCTCTCTCTCTCTCTCTCTCTCTCTCTCTCCTCTTCTCTTCTCTCTCTCTCCCCCCCTCCTCTTTTCCCATCCTTCCTTCCTCTGTTCATAAACCTTCATTTTCATTTTCCTTCCCTCTCTCCCCGCACAGTTTTTGTTATGGGTTTGTTTGTGTGTGTTTTTTCAGTTGTTCGCGTTCTCGAGCGAGAAAGAAGGTAAATTGAATTGTAGCTAGCTCAGCTTGTGTTTTTGCTGTAAATAAAATAAGGTGAAATAAAAATGAAATCAGAAAAAAAAAAATGAAAAAAAAGAGGAAAAAATGATGATATATAATGATGAAATTAGACGTAGCGATTCAAAAGGAATAAAGGAAAATTGTAGAAAAAATAGGAAGAAAAACAATGAAATAAATAACGGTAACACAAATAAAAGAAAGTAGACTAAACTAAACTAAACTGCGCATAGTAATTAAATCAAAATGTAGCAATAAAAGAAAAAAAGGAGAGATATAAAATTAAAAAAAGAAGAAATCACTGAGACTAAACACCTAATAAAACAAAGTAGAGTAACACTTTTGTTTGAAAAAAACAACAACAACTAGATTTACATAGAATCAGACAAGATAAAACAAACTCAGACAACGTTTTTTTTTTAAAAAGAGAGAGTACACAACACACATACACATGCACACATACAGGCACACATACACACAGACACATACACAGACACAGACACACAGACACACACACAGACACACACACAGACACACACACACACGACACACAGACACACAGACACACAGACACACACCACACACACACACACACACACACACACACACACACACACACACACACACACACACACACACACACACACACACAACACAAATAAAATCAAATAAGGTCAAATGAAAAAAAACAACAACAAAAACCGAAATAAAAATCCCAAATAAATAAAACAACACAGAGAAAATTGAAAGAAAACGAATCGAAATAAAATGAAATGAAATAAAATGCTAATGTTACAATTTGTTCGGCGACAAACATCAAAATGAAATAAAGTACAAATGTTACAATTTGTTCAGCGACAAAGACCAGGGCAGAACATCAAAGGCCAAATGTTCACCACCTTTTTTTTCGATGTTAATGATTAAATTTTGTTGTTGTTGTTGTTTTTTTCACTCATACATTTTTTTTAGATCAATCAGGTTGACAGGAAACGCAACAGTAATAAATTGATAGAAAATGGTTCTTCAGTCAATAATAATAATAATAATAATAATAATAACAGAAATAACGATGATAATCGTAATACTGATAATAGAAAGAAGAACAAGAAAAAGAAGACACACAGAACGATGAGAATAAGAGGAAAAACACAGGCAGGCAGATGGACAGAAGAAGACAGACAAAACAAACAGAGATCGAAGAAAAACATGAACAATTTGTCACACTGTCACACTGTCACAGAGAGAGAGAGAGAGAGAGAGAGAGAGAGAGAGAGAGAGAGAGAGAGAGAGAGAGAGAGAGAGAGAGAGAGAGAGAGAGAGAGAGGGGGGGGGGAGACAGAGAGATAGAAAGAGACAAAGACAGACAGACAAACAGAGACAGAGAGAGACAGAGACAGAGATAGAGCGACATACAGAGAGACAGAGAGAGACAGACAGACAGACAGACAGAGAGAGATAGAGAAAGAGAGAGACAGTCAGAGACAGAGACAGACAGAGAGACAAAGAGAGAGGTAGGGAGGGAGAGTGAGATAGAGAGAGAGAGACGGAGACAGACACAGAGCGACAGGGAGAGAAAGGGAGAGGGAGAGAGAAAGAGAGAGAGACAGTGAGAGAGAAAGACAAGGAGGGGGGGAGAGAGAGAGAGAGAGGGGGGGGGGGGGGCGGCAGGCAGACCGACCGCCAGACAGACAGACAAACAAACAGACAGACAGACAGAAGAAAAATCCGTACGATTCTTATGAGATTCGAGCTCCGGACCTTCCAACCCGTAACCCATGGCGCTAACTATACTAACCACAACGCCATGGAGTTGATTAGTCTGCAAGCTTTAGAGTAGCACTCTAGTGACTTCCCGAGGGGTCAGCAGAGAAGTCAGGTGAAGTCAAGTGATCCTTGAAACCACCCAGACCATTCCCTCCTTCAGTTTCAGTCTTTGTCTTACACCAGTAAAAACCGATAGCGACGCCAATACCAAATCCAATACCAATTTTAATACTTATAACCATAATGATTATCTCGATGGACAGAGGAATTTAATTCGGGTTACCAGCCATATATAAAAACAATATTAAACAAAAAGAAAATTGAAAAGATACTAAATATTTTTTTAATCCACAAACGGATTCACACACGCACTCGCAAACACACCGACGCACACACGCGCGCGCGGGAACGTAAGCACACACTTAGCTTGTAGGCACGCACGCATGCATACACACAGTGTGTACGCATGTACACACACACACACACACACACACACACACACACACACACACACACACACCACACACACACACACACACACACACACACACACACACACACACACCACACAGCGTGTAGGCACCCACGCATGCACACACACACACACACTCACAGCGTGTAGGCTCGCACGCTCGCACGTACGCATGCATGCACGCACGCACGCACGCACAACACACGCAGACATTCCAAATCACAAATTAATGATTATAACATGTCAAACCTTTTCCTATTTTTCTTGTTTTGATATACTGAAACTTGATGAAATTCAAAGAACTGCAAAATATGAACAAAAATCACAACAATAATGAATTTGGTAATAAATTTTATTATCTTTCTTTATTCGCTATTAATATGCAAATCTATAAAGAAATTACAACCACATTATTAGACAAAATATCGAGTTGTTTAAAACTGAATTACTTTTTTTTTCGGTATTAACTAACAGAAAACCTTGCGAAATGTTGTCCTGTTTATTAATATTATTTGATGTGATTTGCAACAACAACCTCCAAAGAATGCAAACTTTTCCGTCGAAATTAGATAACTTGTTTTTTGAGTTGGTAATATTGTGTTGAACTATTCGGATGAAATGGTGCAGTAGTGTTTTTGTACTTGATCTTCAGGGTCAACCTCTTCTACCCAAAAGTGATGTTATGAATTATTTGCGAATCACGACAGATATTGCAGTTGTAACTAATTTGATGAAATATTAACACTTTCAAGATATAAACTACTCTTTTTTTATCCTCTTTCTATTCTTTTATTGTGAGGATAATGAATAAGAACTGATGTGTTTTTTGTCACACCCAGTCCCCGTGTGCATGTTGTTTCTGTAAATTTTATCATCAGTTCCTACAGGCACACGATGGCCTACTCTTCCGAAAGGTGGAACAGGTTGTGACGTGTGTGCAAGATGTTCTGCATGCGTTCACACACGCGACCTCGGTTTGTAATCTCATCCGAAGGACTTTCAGGGGAATAGAGTCGGTACTGATGTTAATTCCAGGGGGAAATCTTTATGAACGGGCATCACCTAAGTTTTTCTCCTTCCGCTTCCATCTCTTACCTGTCCCTGCCTTCAACATCCACCTGCCAAAGTGCATTTAACGTTTGTAGGTGTGTGTGCGGGCGCGCGTGCTGCGTGCCTGCGTGTGTGCGTGTGTGTGTATATTTGAATTTGTTAAAACTGTTAATTGTTGTCGATTGTCTGTTGTGTAGGTCGAATGCAAGCGCTTTGATTTGTTTTTACAAGATATAGCGCTATACAAATTCCATGTTTTTTTTTTTTATTATTATATTATTATTATTATTATTATTATTATTATTATTATTATTATTATTATTATTATTATTATTATTATTATATATTATCATTATTATCATTATTATTATTATTATTATTATTATTATTATTATTATTATTATTATTATATTATTATTATTATTATTATTATTATTATTATTATTATTATTATCTCGGTCGTGGTTCGAACCCGGGCCGTCAAATTGCTGACAGAACTGATTTTTCTGCTCAGATGTTAGTGGTTGTTAATATTTGTATAATCTTGGACCTATATCCCTACTTAAGCTATACTCAGCCTGATAAGAAATTATAGGCAAAACGGTTTACCTACCTGGCTATATATGACTTTTTTCTTTCTTTTAACTTTTTTGCTGGAGAGGATGCAATTAAGTGGTTGTATCAGTTTTGCTGTTTGGATGTAAAATGTTGGGGATATGAAAATATGGCCATTATCGATAATCTTTCATTTATGGTTCTCCGTTTGAAGCGCGTAGTGCGTTGAAATGTTTGATTTTTCTGCTTGTGTGTCAATTTATGTTCAGTTACAATGTTTGTAAGCTGATGAAACATGATTTTTTTTTAAAACTCTATTGCTTCTCTCAAAATTGATTAATTGTCGGAATTTCTTAAAATTTACTACAGTTTGTAGTTAAGAAGTTTTTTCAAACTCCTTTGTTGTGGCACAACTGAAGATTTTGCAATCAGCTTCCTCCCCTGGGTACTCAAATAGCAATATAATTCGATTTATTATCAATTTAGAATGCTTATTGTATTTTGTGAACGTTTGTTTAATATTCAAACATGGTTTGTTCTACGTTTAACGTTCGTTTTATTTTTAAATTCATGCTGGTGCTGATAATGGTTTTTGGTGAGTTGCTAATGGTATGTTTGTGTGTGGTGGTGTGTGTGTGTGTGTGTGTGTTGTGTGCGCGCGCGCGCGCGCGCGCGCGCGTGTGTGTGTACGTGTGTATGCGTGCGTGCGTGCATGCATGCACGGCGTGCGTGTGTGTTTGTGTGCTTGTGTGTCTGTTTTCCTGCCTGCATGTCTGCCTGCCTGTTTGTCTGTGTGCTTTTGTGTCAAATTTATCTTGGTTTGAATCTCTCTCGCAGTCACAGAAAAGTTCCCCACAGTGAAGGAAGCGAGAACGGCTTTGAAAAGAGTCAGCGGCTGAAGCAGATGCCTTGTTTCACACCACACAGAAGGAGAGGGTGCTTCATTTTCTGTCAGACAATAGTGGCTCTGTCTGTCTTCGTCGCCTTTCGAATAATGGGAATCAAAAGACTGGGGAAAGAAAGAGAGGAAAGCAATACAGATGACAAGGAGGAGAGGGGGAGGGGAGAGGCGCAATGCTTTGTTTAATCGTAGTGACATGATTATATCTGAACTCAACTGAACTCGACTGTCTCCATCGCTGCTGTTGTCAGTAGGAGCTCCATGCAATGCCACCAGGGTTCGCCATCTTTCTCTGTCTCTGCTGAGTTCTACCATCTCCTGTAGCCCTCCCAGACCACTGATCTCAGTGATGACGGCAATGTAGGATGTTGGTGACTTACTTGACTCATGCCTGTGAATTTCCTTGGGAACAAATGACCGCAACAACACTCTTCCAACAGACTCGGTTCTGGGAGATCCTCTTCAGTTCGGCCCACGTCATTCCAGATACCTGCGTCTCTGCTTCAATACCTCTGCGCCAGGTCTGTTTTGGTCGACCCACTTTCCGCTTCCCTTGTGGGTTCCAGTCAAGGGCCTGCAAGGATATTAGTGGTCTGCTTCTTTTTCTTTCAGCCCTTAACCTTTGCTTGGAGAACTGCCGTTATCAGACTTGTCTGTGTGTTTCTGTTTGCACGATCAAGATATCTCAGTCTATGTAAGGCATAATTTAGACTGGCTAGATTACTAGTACAGCTTCAATGGTTGTGTAAGGCAGGATTTAGATAGGCTAGATTACTAGTACAACGTCAATGGTTGTGTAAGGCATGATTTAGATAGGCTGGATTACTAGTACAAACGTCAATGGTTGTGTAAGGCATGATTTAGATAGGCTAGATTACTAGTACAACGTCAATGGTTGTGTAAGGCATAATTTAGATATGCTAGATGACTAGTACGACTTAAATGGTTGTCAACGATATTCACAAACAATCCAAAAAGAACAAGCACAAAAAAAACCAAACCGTGTAACCAGGCCAAAGTTTAGGAAAGACAATGACAAGCATGTACTTCAACATAAAAGGAGTGCCAGTGACAGAAATCGAACCTGCGACTTGTCACTTTCTGCACCAGTGCTTTACCTGTGAACCACGGGTCCCCCATCCCCGTGACGGGGGTTTCAGGCCATGCGTGACGGAATAAAAGACGTGACAAGTTCAGGTGTTACGTCAGCGAACTAAGGATACTGGCCATTAGCACTGGACTGGTATGGCAGGTAGCTACAAGGCTATGGCTGATCTCTCTGCTGATTTCTTCTGTTTCGTTGTTGTTTTTGCGAGGGAGGGTGCGTTCTGACTTTGCACATAGACAGACAGACAGCAAGGACCGGATAGACCCAGAAAGAGAGAGAGAAAGACACATACACAGACACACAAAGAGAGAGAGAGAGAGAGAGAGAGAGAGAGAGAGAGAGAGAGAGAGAGAGAGAGAGAGAGAGAGAGAGAGAGAGAGAGAGAAGAGAGAGAGAGAGAGAGAGAGAGAGAGAGAGAGAGAGGAGAGAGAGAGAGAGGAGAGAGAGAGAGAGAGAGAGAGAGAGAGGAGAGAAGAGAGAGAGAGAGAGGAGAGGAGAGAGAGAGAGAGAGAGAGAGAGGAGAGAGAGAGAGAGAGAGAGAGAGAGAGAGAGAGAGAGAAGAGACAGAGACAGAGACACAGAGAGAGAGGAGACACACAGAGAGAGATAGAGAGAGCAGTGACCGAGAGATAGAGACAGAGGGGAGGGAGATACAGACAGTAAAACAGAGAGCAAGACAGACAGACATAAAAATGCAGATATACCGTACATTATACATACACACACTCAGACATACATACATTCATACACACATGCACGCGCACATACATACCAACGGATGGACAGACAGATAAACAAACAATGGAGCAGAAAGAAAAGCGTACAGAAAGTTGAGGTTGAAGGAAGAATACAGAGAGAAAGAGACAATTAATTACCGCCACACAAAACAAGAATGAAACAAGGACACACACACACACAACACACACACACACACACACACACACACAACACACACACACACACACACACACACACACACACCACCACACACACACACACACATCAACACACAGTCACACAGTCACACACTTACACAAACACCATACACACACATCCACACAACACACACACACACACACACACCCAACACACACACACACACCACACACACACACAATTCGCAAACACAGCATATTTTCGACTTGTAATAATCTTCTGGAAATCTGTGATTTTTAACTTGAAGGTGTGTGGGGGGGTGTAGGGGGGGGGGGGGCAATATTAATTACAGACAGATATTGCTTTCTGCCAAGTCTGCTGACAAAATTTCACTTACTTTTCTCTCTGAACTTTTTCGATATTTTCACGCTATTTCTCCCACACCCCTCATCCCAAACGTACCACACACACTATCACACCCACGCTAGTTTTTGTTGTATATCTTTAAAACCAGCTAGCAGCGCCATCAGATGGGAACGGATGACAAAACTGACAAAGCTGCATAGACACGGGGACTGGATGTAAAAAAAAGCATATGAACGGTTATGCCATTATCCTTGAAAGAAAAGAAGAGATAAGTAAGTAAATAAAGTCAGGGTTTTTTTCCTCTAGTATCATTATTACATGGAGTAAAAATAGACACAAGAGTTGATAGGTCTTTGACTTTCATCCTGTTCAGTCATCAAGTCACGGGTTCGAATCTCGGCAGCGTCTTGTGAATGGAGTATGATGATTTTCATGCAGTCTCGGGAGTCAACTTTTCGAGTACACACCTTCCAGTGGCTTTGATCCTTTCATGTATAATTACATACGTATGCAGAATATCCGGTACGCATGTTCAAGGTCCCGCTATGTGTTCGGTGCGTTACTCAAAGGCAAACATACCCAGCATGTGTTGTGTACCTCGAAAGCACTGCGGTCTGACAGATCTAGCCTGCCCGAGTAACAATGCCTGGGAGAATTCACAGCAGCGGCCATGCAAGGTGTTATGGAAGAGAAAAAGACGACATTGACCAGAAACTGTCCACTCGGGTGGTCAGTGTTGCTAGACACTAGGTTCTGTCTTTAGCTAATCGTATCTAATCAGTGTGTACACAGATCTCGACATTTTTAAAAAAAATTATTCTCTTCTATTCTTTTGTTTCAAGGATAATGGAATAAGCACTCATGTGCTTTTTGACTTCCAGTCCCTGTGTATATGTATTTTTGTGAATTTTGTTATCTGTTCCCAGCGGCACTAATGGCCTACTCTTACGAAAAGCGGAACAGGATTTAACGTGTGCGCAAGATGTTCTGCGTGCGTTCGCACACGGGGCCTCGGTTTATAGTCTTATCCGAAGGACTTGTGGGGAGAGCGCAAGTACTATATGCCACTACACTAAAGCAAATCTCCTCTCTGTGGGCTGCAGTGTAGTCGAACGTAGAGAGGTGTCGAGAACATCTTTCGCACACGTTAAAACCTGTTCTGCTTTCCGGAAGGGTAGTCCATTGTGTGCCGGTGAGAACGGATGACAAAACTGACAAGACTGCATACACACAGGGACTGGGTGTCAAAAAAAGCAAATGAGTGCTTATTCCATTATCCTCGAAATATAACAAAATAAAGAAAGATGATAACGTAAAATACGGTTACAGTTCGGTTACAGCTCCACAAGAAGTTTCTTCACGAAGTTTTCAGACCAGGAGATGAGAACTTTCAGGTGTTTTTTTTAATTGTATTGTTACATCGCTGCCCTTTGAGTCTGCCCATTTTACTATAGATACCACTTAGCGACACATCACGTGTGCAGGTTTGTCAATACGTTTGCATTCACAAACAGGACTTTAGATTCACGTCTTGTCTAAAGGACTGAAAGTGGGCTAAAGTCTACATACATTGCCCTCTCTTCCATCTCACAATGGAAGACTCGACTGAAACATGCGACTCTTTGATCAAATTGATGTGGAACGTTCTACGCTTGCATTCATTCGTTAAATAAACACTGCACAGAGAATTAGCCTAAAACGGCAGTGCAACGCATTTTTTGCTCATATTGAGACAGACAACAATAGTATTCGTATTCATTCATTAAACACTGCACTGAGAATTAGCCTAAACGGCAGTGCAACGCATTTTTTGCTCATATTATGACAGACAACAATAGACCTTCGAAGACCTTCGACTTTCACATTCATTCATTAAACACTGCGCTTTATTTGTGGCTTTGAAGACGATGTGTTATCAATGGAAGTGACTGAATGAGGGTCTCTGACTGACCGATTTTTACTCTTTTTTTTTTTTTTTTTTACTTGATTTATTATTTTATATTCATGATAATGGAATAAGCACTCATGTGCTTTTGTACATCCAGTCCCCGTGTGCTTGCAGTTTTGTAAATCTTCTCATTTGTTAACACCAGCACACAATGACCGAGGAGAGACAAGAGAATTATCTCCTTTCAACGGCAAAGTCCAGGGAATGGAGAGCAGAGTCAATAATTTGTGGAAAGCAGAGTGAATTAAAAGCTGATGGGAAATGGCTCTGTGTGCGTGTGTGTGTGTGTGTGTGTGTGGTGTGTGTGTGTGTGTGTGTGTGTGTGTGTGTGTGTGTGTGTGTGTGTGTGTGTGTGTGTGTGTGTGTGTGTGTGTGTGTGTGTGTCTCGTTAGTGTGTTTGTGGGTTGATGTTTGTGCGTGTTTGTGTTTGTGTGTGTGTTTGTGTATGTGTTTGTATGTGTGTTTTCGTTTGTATGTGTTTTTGTGTTTGTGTGTGTGTGTGTGTGTGCGCGCGCGCGCGTGCGCGCGCGCGTGTGTGTGTATGTGTGTGTGTGTGTGTGTGTGTGTGTGTGTGTGCTACTGAATCTTATTTCACGTGTCCTTGTTTGTGATAGATAGGTAGACAGACAGACAGACAGATAGATAGATAGATAGATAGATAGATAGATAGATAGATAGATAGATAGATAGATAGATAGATAGATAGATAGATAGATAGATAGATAGATAGATAGATAGATAGATAGATAGATAGATAGCATTATCATACCACCAAAATGGAAAAAGTGTCTACTACTTTCTCACCAGTTCACCTACACATCAATGCAAAAGAATCATGCATGTTAAAACTGTTCCCATATAGGATCACTGACCATACAATATAATAGAATACAATAAAATAAGATCAACAAAAAGGACAATGAATTTGTACCAATGAGGTACCGTTATTTTAATCTTAAGCCACAATAAAGTCTTATTCGATGCATGCTGAAGGCCTTATGTGGGGACTGGAGAGATTTTTTTTAAAAAGGTAGTTAAAGGTAAAGGTGTCCCATAACCTATGTGGACGTAGGGGAGTGAGGCATCAAAGACCTCAGCTTCTCTAGGGGCCAGCATAGTGAGGGCGGCACCCATCTCCTCTCCCTCTCTGCTTTACCTTCCCTGACCCTAAAGAGGGCAGGTACCCATTTACAGCAGGGTGAACTGGGGGGAACTGTACTGAAGCCAAGGCGCACAAAACGATCACCCATCCAACTGGTAACCACGCTGGATGCTGCTTAACTTTGACTAGGGGAAAGCGAGCGCTCTGACCACTGAGCTATCCCGCCCCCGAATGAATATCAAGAAAAGGGAACAAACATTGTGATGTGACTGAGAAGCGACAAGAGAATTATCTACTTTCAACGGCAAAGTCCAGGGAATGGAGAGCAGAGTCAAAAATTTTGTGGAAAGCAGAGTGAATTAAAAGCTGATGGAAAATGGCTCTGTGTGTTAGAGTGTGTGTGTGTGTGTGTGTCTCGTTAGTGTGTTTGTGGGTTAATGTATGTGTGTGTGTTTGTTTGCGTTGTGTGTGTGTGTGTGTGTGTGTGTGTGTGTGTGTGTGTGTGTGTGTGTGTCTGTGCGTGCGTGTAGGTGTGTGTGTGTGTGTACCTGCCTCGTTAGTGTGTTTGTGGGTTAATCTTTGTGTGTGTGTGCTAGGGCCCAAGTGTGTATGAAGGTTAGGAGAGTATGTGCGCATGCATATGCGAGCGCATGCGCGCGGCGCGTGCGCATGATACGTCTTTATGAAAGAACATTTTGTTCGAGGCCAAGAGTCTCTAAAAAAAAAAAACGTCATGCATACATTGTCTTCAGCCATGATAAACTCCTAACTGCACTGTCTTTTACAGGTGAAAAATTCTCTGAAGTTGGAGTATGGCTGCCTATAAAATGACGAGGTATTTGAAAAGAATCATCCACACACACTTCTCATCCAGTGTGTATTTGGCAGGCTCATTGTGATAGTATTATCTAGGTTACATGAGTGAGTCAGAGTGCATAATTACATTGTGTTATCTCTGGTGTGCCAGCCTGTGGAAAATGTATGAAGGAGGAAGAGGAGGAGGAGGAGGAGGAGGAGAGGAGGAGGAGGAGGAGGAGGAGGAGGAGGAGAAGAAGAAGAAGAAGAAGAAGAAGAAGAAGAAGAAGAAGAAGAAGAAGAAGAAGAAGAAGAAGAAGAAGAACAAGAACAAGAACAAGAAAAAAGAAGAACAAGAAGAACAAGAAGAACAAGAAAAAAACAAGAAGAAGAACAAGAAGAGAAGAACAAGAACAAGAAGATCAAGAACAAGAAGAACAAGAACAAGAACAAGAAGAACAAGAAGAACAAGAAGAAAAAAAAGAAGAAGAAGAAAAAAAAGAAGAGAAGAAGAAGAAGAAGAAGAAGAAGAAGAAGAAGAAGAAGAAGAAGAAGAAGAAGAAGAAGAAGAAGAAGAAGAAGAAGAAAAGAAGAAGAACAAGAACAAGAACAAGAACAAGAACAAGAAGAACAAGAACAAGAAGAACAAGAACAAGAACAAGAACAAGAACAAGAAGAACAAGAACAAGAAGAACTAGAACAAGAACAAGAAGAACAAGAAGAAAAACAAGAAGAAGAACAAGATGAAGAACAAGAAGGAGAAGAACAAGAAGAACAAGAACAAGAAGAACAAGAACAAGAAGAGCAAGAAGAGCAAGAAGAACAAGAAGAAAAAAAAGAAGAAGAAAAAAAAAGAAGAAGAAGAAGAAGAAGAAGAAGAAGAAGAAGAAGAAGAAGAAGAAGAAGAAGAAGAAGAAAGAAGAAGAAAGAAGAAGAAGAAGACCAACAACAACAACAACAACAACAACAACAACAACCAACAACAACAAGAACAAGAACAATACTATCAACCCTACCACCGCCACAAAACCACCACCACCACCACGATTACCATCCCCACCACCAGCACTACCAAGAACAACAACAACCTCAACAACAAAAACAACAATCTAAGAGTCAAGACAGTTTTTCAATAAAACTAACTGAACGCTACAGTGCCAGATGCTCAATGCTTCAGGATCAATAACTAAAAAAATCATCACGCTCAATTATAGGATTGAGGGCACACAAACCATAATTCGGGGAAAATGAAACGAATTACTGTGGATGGAAAATATTTTCTGTCTTTATAGCACATTTTCCAATAATTATTTGTTTGTTAGTTTTTTTTTGTTTTTGTATTTATTTTGATGTTGCTGGTGTTGACGTTGAAATTAATGTTGCTATTAAAAGTTGGTGTTGAGTTGCTTGTTGTTTTGTTGACGTGTCTTGTTTGTTTATCTTTTGTTGCTAGTTTGTGTGCTTGTTATGTTGATGGTATTGGTGTTGTTTGCGTTAAGAAGTGTAGTACGCGTCGATACAAAAAACTGCGTTGCCTTTCTTGATAAGATAGCTAACGTTGACTCATTGTACAACCTTCAACTGAATCATCATTTAAATTTGGCAGAGGTAGACCTGTACCCCTAAAACTATACAGTTCGATAAGGAGCAATCTGTTAAACCTCAGCTTCTGTAGGGGCCAGTTTCTTATGGGTAACCCATCTTCTCTCCCTCACTGCTTTACTTTCCCTGACCCTAAAGAGGACATGTACCTTTTTACAGCTGGGTGAACTGGGGGACTGTATTGAAGCCATTTGGCAGGCAACTACGTTTAACGCTGCTTCACTTTAGCTGGGGGAAAGCGAGTGCCCTTTTTTCTATATTTTTATTCTTTTATATCGAAGATAATGGAATAAACACTTGTGCTTTTTACATCCAGTCCCCGTGTGTATGCAGTTTTGTAAACGTCATGTCTTCCCACTAGCACACAGTGTCCTACACTGTCCAAAAGCGGAACAGGATTGAACGTGTTCAAAATGTTCTGCGTGCGTTCGCACACGGGGCCTCGGTTTATAGTCTCATGCGAAGGACTTTTGGGGAGAGTGGAGTCAGCACTGATGTTAACTCCAGGGAAAAAAATCCCCTTGAAGGGGATTCAAACCCGGGTCGTCAAATTGCTGTGACCCCTGACCTATCCAGTCGCTATCATTTCAGAGTAACTAGGACAAATTCCATTGTCCAGCAAGGATCTAGGTCATCTTTCTAAGCCCCCAACCCCTTCCCTGAGTTGTTTTTTTTCAGCCAGACAGTGGTAGCAGACAATTCAAAACAAGAAAAATAGGTCCATATCCTATAATGACTTGGTTAAATGTTTCTATTCAACGTAGCAAGAAAAAACTAAATTAACATGAACTGAAATGTTAATGCTTTTATGAAAAGTACCTATTAAGTCCATCCGTCTGCCCCCCCCCCCCCCCCTCCCCCCCATCTCTCTCTCTCTCTCTCCTCTCTCTCTCTCTCTCTCTCTCTCTCTCTCTCTCTCTCTCCTCTCTCTCTCTCTCTCTCTCTCTCTCTTCTCTCTTCTGATCGAGTGCATTTTTATTACCTTATCATATATAGTGTCCTTATCCTTGTGTGTTGCTTGGTACTGCGTAAAATTTTATTGTTTAGTATCTTTTCATCTTGATGTATCCCTGAAAAGGGCGGGGACTGGATGTAAAAAAGCACACGAGTGCTTATCTATTATCCTCGAATAAAATATTTTGCCTTGCCTTGC
>CM060325.1:11937288-11942288 GCA_030674155.1 Stramonita haemastoma | reverse complement strand
CTTCCAACTTCTCCATAAATAAGATCATTAGGAGTTCGATTGTCAACATTCATAAAACGTTTCAAAGCAAATAAATGAAGCCTTTCAATCTGATTTCCGTTTTCAAAAGCCCATATTTCGGCACCATACTGTAAAATAGATTGAACCTGAGAATCAAACAATTTTACAAAAACTTTCAATGAACTACAATCAAGTCTATAAATAACTCTGAGAATAACAAGTACCGCTCTTTTTGCTCTATTCATTAAATCCTGGCATGCAAAAGTGAAACTTAGTCTAGTTGAAAAAAATATTCCAAGATATTTATAAGCATTTACTACTTTAACAATTTCAGTATTGAATTTCCAATGCTCATGACTAGCTAGATATCCCCCCTTACGAAAGACAATAATATTTGTTTTCTCCATATTTACCTTTAACTCCAATCTCGTTGCTGCATGATACAAACTGTTCATCTGTCTTTGTAAGCCTACGACAGTTGTTGATATCAAAATAATATCATCAGCAAAAAGTAACACAAATAATTCTATCACATCAAAAGAAACTCCATGCTTTCCATTTTCAATAATTTCTAAGGCAAGATCATTGACAAACAATGAAAACAATATCGGACTACACACATCTCCTTGCTTTACACCCCTTGTACAATTCACAAAGTCAGATAATGTTGCTCCATTTCTCACTCTAGCCTTTATTTCTCTATACATACTTTGAATACATCTGTGTAGTTTTCCTCTAACTCCATTTTTTAATAAAATAGGCCACAACAAATTTCTAGAAACAGAATCAAAAGCTTTTTGAAAATCAACAAAGGCAATATATAATTTATGGTTATATGCAAATTGCTTTTGAACAGCAGCTAACAAAGTAAACATATGATCTACTGTGCAATAATCCTTCTTGAATCCAGCTTGGTATTCGCCTGTAATATTATGTGTCATTACCCATTCTTGTAGTCTATTATTGACAACTGAACTATATATCTTACTCGCTACATTACACAGAGATATTCCTCGATAATTGTTTGTGTCATTTACATTTCCTTTCTTGAACAGAGGCAGAATGATGGATTCCACCCAACCCTCTGGATAGATGCCATTGTCAAACAAATGGTTAAATAACTTCACTAAAAATTTTAACACGGATTCACCTGAATATTTAAAAAACTCACCTATCAAGCCATCAGGACCTGCTGACTTACCGTTTTTTAATTTTCCAACTGCTACCATTATTTCCTGTGCTGTTATAGGGCTATCTAGCAATGTATCTCCCTCCCCTATGTCTTCAGTATCAACTGACTCAGTCACTTCCTTTTCCAATACATCTTTGAAATGATCGAACCACTGACTTGTAGATATTGTATTTTTTGGCTGAGATCTTTTACGTGATATTTTTCTTATAGTTTCCCAAAAGTTTGTCGAACTCTTTATGGCTGTCAGTAGTTCTTTTAAATGTAAGTCATTGTATTCCTTTTTCTTTCTTATAAGCATATTTTTATATTCTCTTCGTGCAATACAAAATGATGTCCTATCGTCTTTCTGTGATGAGCGTTTGAATTTTCTAAATAGTCGTCTTACTTTACGTCTTGATACTCTACATTCATGATCAAACCAGTCTTTCAGAGGCTGTTTATTAAACTGAATTTTTGTCTTCATATATTCTGCTTGATCTTTGATTATTTGATTAAAAGTGTTTATAGCTAGATTAACATCACTATCAATCAAATCCACTGCCCTGTTCATATCATCTTTTACACCTGTTGCATTCATTGAGTCAGTAAAGGTTTGAGCCAGTAAGGGTTTCCATCTATACTTAGTTATGAACTGATCTGCCCCTGCCTCCCCACAATTTCTATTAGAGGTGCTCCTAAAATCTATATCTAGACACAACAAAACAGGTAAATGATCTGAATCTATTCTGTCTAAAACTTGAAGTGTCATGCTATCACAAGCAAAATCAAAGAAAGGCACAGAAGTTAAGAAATAATCAATAACACTGCTCCCTTGGTCAGAAATATATGTGTAACATCCATTTTCATCGTTTTTACAAACACCATTTAATATGTATAAACCCAATGCTGAACACATATTCAGTAATGTTCTACCATATGAATTTATTACAGTATCCTTAGATTGCCTTTTAATGTGATTTTCAGCCTGTTTTGTACAATTTTCAGATAAACTGTTTTCATCCAAAAAATCAGGTAAGCAGTCAGAAGTCCGAGCATTTAAATCCCCACACAGTATGATATCAATATCATCAAACATGAACATCTTTTTCAAAACATTTTCTTCAAGTAAACTCATTCCATCCTCACAATCAAAATAAGAATAATACGGAGAATTTTCTGGTTGTAAGTAAGTACAAATAAATAAAACATTCCTTGGAAAATGAAAAAAGTCTTTATCAAGAACAAAGCACACACAACAGTCACTACTATCATCAATACAGCGCACGTAAGGGAGAAAAACCTTACGCACAAAACAAATAATCCCCCCTGAACATCTCCCACGTTGTGTCAGTTTAACAGCTGGTTTCACAAAAATATCATGATCTTCAAATAAATCCGACTCAAATTTCTCGACAAACGTTTCGACAAGACAAACAAAATCAAATGATTTTATAAAATTGACAAAATCAGCATCCTGAAGTTTTGAAGCAATACCACATACATTCCATTGCAGGAAAGACAATCTGCTTGCATCACCATCCTCACTTCCCCCACTCCAGCTCCCACCACTAACGACATCTTCCTCCCCTCTCCCGTTTAACTGTCTGTAATTACCTCCCTCTACCACGTCATCCTCACTCATCCCACCATCACTCTCCCCCACACCATCTGTTGCCTCATCCCCAGTGAAGTTAGAAACAATATTATCCACATAGTTTTTCTCCATAAACAGAGAGAGAAATAGAGAGAGAAACAGAGAGAGAAACAGAGAGAGAGAGAGAGAGAAACAGAGAGAGAAACAGAGAGAGAAATAGAGAGAGAAACAGAGAGAGAAACAGAGAGAAACAGAGAGAAACAGAGAGAGGAGGGCCAGAGATGTTCCTTGTAATCCCAGCATCACAGCTGATGTCAAATTTGCCGAGAGCTAGCTCACCTAATTTATCCCCCTTAAAACTAAAGTAACAGAGAATCAAATAGAATAAAAATCAAAGCAAAAACACCAGACAAAATCTTCGAGCTCTCTAACTACAGAAATTAGATTTGAAATTCCTTTGGGGTCTTTTCCCCCGGAGAATTTTTCTGTATGCCAAAAAAGGTTGTTTTTCATGCTGATTTAGAAGCTGAACAAAAATCCTTTTAGAGTATTGTTTTGCCATGTGAAAACGACAATGAAAAATGGAGGGTTTCTCAAAATGAACTCTTGTAGTTTGTGTTTTGGTACTAGGACTTTACTGAAAAGTCCAATATAACCATGAATTAAAACAAAACACACAGACACAGACTATCTCTGTCTCTCTGTCTCTCTGTCTCTGTCTCTGTCTCTCTCTATCTCTCTCTCTCTCACACTCACACTCTCACACACAGTTCTTCTCTCTTCTTCTCTTCCTCTCCTCTCTCTCTCTCTCTCTCTCTCCTCTCTCTCTCTCTCTCTCTCTCTCTCTCCTCTCTCTCTCTCTTCTCTCTCTCTCTCTCTCTCTCTCTCTCTGTTTCAGTCATTATTCATAAAGCTTGGGTTGTTGTTGTTTTTTAAGTCTTGATAACTTCACAGCATATTGCAAGTTACTCGAATAAAAGTAGAATTACACGAGAATGATTCGGTGCAATAAGTCTTTAACAACACATGTGCAAAAAACATGTACAGACATATATGCGCATCTCAAATAATGGCGGGTCTATTTTCCTCCTATGCAATAAATCATTCATTTACTTTGCCCCCTTGTTTAACGAGGGCCTGGTGTAAAGAAGCACTCGGGCTTACCCAATTACCATCATGAAAAATTCCGAGTTCGAGTTCGAATTCTCCCATCTATGCAGTTATACCTCAGTGCGCAAGGGCAGGAAGCAACAATAGACACGCCACAGTGACCTGTTCTGTTGCTGCTGCATAGGAAGATGACAATCATTGTGACAGGTAGTCGTCAGGTCTTGGGTTCCATTCCCAGGTCAACGGACAGGCACGTACACACACGCGCATGCACGCGCGCGTGCGCACACAGGCACGTTCGCACGCACACGCGCGCACGCACGCACACACGCACGCATGTACACACACAAGCATGTACATACACACTCACACACACACAGCGTGCGCGCGCACGCATGCACGCAGGCACGCACGCGCACACATAGCTACAGAGGTAAATAAGAGAAAGAGAGAGAGAGAGAGAGAGAGAGAGAGAGAGAGAGAGAGAGAGAGAGAGAGAGAGAGAGAGAGAGAGAACAGACAGACAGACAGACAGACAGACAGACAGACAGACAGACAGACAGACAGACAGACAGAGAGACAGAAAGACAGAGAAACAGAGAGAGAGAAGAATCGTTGATGTTGATGATTGGTGTATTCCGCTGCTCATGTCCTTGTGTGACGAATGTCATGGTGGTAGTGAAAGCTGTTGAGTTAGATTGGTGTTCTTTTGTCTCTGCCGTTTCTAATAAAATGGTTGGATGGTGATGGTAACAATGGTGATGGTAATGATGGTGATGGTGGTGATGGTGATGGTGATGGTGATGGTGGTGATGGTGGTCATTTTTGTAATGATGGTGATGGTAATGATGGTGATGGTGATGGTGATAATGGTGATGATGGTAATGATGGTGATGGTGATAATAGTGATGGTAATGATGGTGATGGTGATGGTAATGATGATGATGATGGTGATGGTGGTGACGATGATGGTGATTGTGGTGATTGTAATGATGGTTGTGGTAATGATGGTGATGGTGATGATGGTGACGGTGATGATGGTGACGGTGATGATGGTGATGGTAATGATGGTGATGATGGTGATGATGGTGATGGTGATGATGGTGATGGTAATGATGGCGATGG
>CM060325.1:11914788-11919788 GCA_030674155.1 Stramonita haemastoma | reverse complement strand
AAATCAATGTGATACTAAAAGTGCACACTGGATGAGAAGTTTGTAGGTGTGACTTTTTTCTCTCAAGTACCTCACCATATCGGCAGCTATACTCCCACTTCAAATAATCCTCTTTTTTTTCTCTCCTTTATAGGGGGAGGCGCTCCTTAAGGAAAGTGTAAGCTGCTTTGGTAAACGTTTGTCATGACTGAAGACAATCTTAACATAACATTTTAATGCATAACAATATTGTAATGAAGGCCTGGATACTTATTTTACCAACTCACTCACTCACTCACTCAGTCCCATGTCCCAAAGGACGTAGGGGGGACATGAGAGAAGACGCAACGGAGATCTTTTTCCATGCTTCACGATCCTGTGTGGCTAGTAGGAGGTGTTGTAGGGGTTGGGCGGTCCAGTCTTTGATGTTGTCAACCCATGATTTCTTTTGGCGGCCTCTTCTTCTTTTGCCCTCGACTGTTCCTTGCAAGATGGTTTTTGCTAGGGTGTTGTGTCTTGTGGTGTGACCAAACCACATCAGCTTTCTCCTCTTTATGGTGGAGAGCAAAGGCTCTTGGGGGCCCACACGCTTTTTGATTTCCTCTTTCACATAGTTATTGGTCTTGTGTTCTTTGTATGATATTTTGAGGAGTCTTCTGTGGCACTTGTTCTCGAATGCTTGGATTCTTCTCTCTAACTCTGCTGTCAGAGTCCATGATTCACAGCCATATAGGAGGATAGATATTACGAGGGGTTTGTAGAGGTGGTATTTGGTGCAGAAGCTGATGTTGTTGCTTCTGATGATCCTCTGGAGTCTGACTAGAGCAGATGTTGCTGTTGCAATGCGAGCTTTCACCTCATTGTTTGATGTGCCATCTTTTGTTAGGATGGAGCCTAAGTATTTGAATTGGCTCACCTCTTCCAATATTTCTCCATTCATCTTTATTTCCGTGCTGTCATTACTCGCGCTGTTGACCATGATCTTCGATTTCTCTGTACTGACCTCCATGCCGTATGCGCTCGCTCGGTCTGTTAGACTGTCTGTGAGGATTTGCAGTTCTTGTTTGCTGCTGCCCATGAGGTCAATGTCATCTGCAAATCTGAGGTTGCAAAGGGGTCTTCCACCAATGGAGATGGAAGTGTGGTGGTTTTGCAGTGTCTCTGTCATGATGTTTTCGAGGAAGAGGTTGAAGAGTACAGGTGAGAGAAGGCAGCCCTGGCGGACTCCAACCGTGGTCTTGAAGAACTCGCCCAACAATAACTGACAAAACTGTTATTCTAGGCCAGAGATGGTCTGTGCAAAGCCAGATGACCTGATAACCAGATGACCAAGCTTGATTTGTTTTTGCAAGAGATAGCGCTATAGAAATTCCATGTCTTCTTCTTCTTCTTGTTCTTGTTCTTCTTCTTCTTCTTGTTCTTCTTCTTCTTCTTGTTCTGTTCTTGTTCTTCTTGTTCTTGTTCTTGTTCTTGTTCTTGTTCTTCTTCTTCTTGTTCTTCTTCTTGTTCTTCTTGTTCTTCTTGTTCTTCTTCTTCTTGTTCTTCTTCTTCTTCTTCTTCTTCTTCTTCTTCTTCTTCTTCTTCTTCTTCTTCTTCTTCTTCTTCTTCTTCCTCTTCTTCTTCTTCTTCTTATTATTATGTGATCATGCCATCCTCGTTTCACTTCTTAAAGGTTTCCTGCTTTAAATCAGCAAAAAGAGCTAACAGAAGGATTGTCTGCCCAAAACAGTGCAGACATGGAGAGCGGCAGGAAAGAGAGGTAGCGGAAGACCCAGACATCAATGGACAGAGGATGTCAAAGACTGGACAGGCAGTACACTAGCTGAGTGCATTCACGCCACTGGCCCCAAGACAGCTCAGCTTGGAAATGTGTGTGTGATCGATGTGTTTTTTTCTCCACAACGTGGTGGCCATCCTGGGATATGACCCTTATAGTTGACCAGGGTGTCGGTACAAGCAAGGACATTGAAGTTGGTTTTATACCCCCTGTTTTAATCTGTTCATAGTTGCACAGTTTTAATATTAGTTTTAAAATGTGACGAGGTGACAGCCCCTGATATGGCCTGTGTGGTCGGCGGGGCTCTAAGCAATATGATTGGATTGGATTGGAGCTTGGAGATCCTTGACACATAAACCCTAGTCTTGGGACGGCACCTCTTCCTTACAATAGCACCCTACATCTTCATTTTTCATTTTACCTTTATATTATCCGATATACAAAATCCTAGATCACCTCATCTCAAAACGTCTGCCTCTTTCTATAATTTATTAAAAACCGCCATCCAAAACCCCTGTTTCGCAAGCTGTGGATGAAGACTTGACATGACTCTTCAGGCACCGATAGATAAATAGATCAAAACAGAAAAAGACCACAAAAAAATGTTGCGAAATATTTTCTGTGTGACATTCCTAGGCTGTGCTGCTGCAGCTAGCTCTGTTTCCTGGGTGTGATGTCATTATTTTGATTGACCCAGGGGCTGAAGAATATTTTTTTTGGTTGTTGTTTTGTTGTTACTTTTTTTCTTTCTCTCTCTCTCTCTCTCTCTTCTCTCTCTCTCTCCCCTGGCTATTTCTGTCTGTGGATATTGGCGCCTGTGGCTGTGGTGGCCTGGTTGGGTTCGATCCTATCTATACCTGCTGTCTGTTTCTGTTCTGTGCGTCTGCCCGTCTTTGCCTTTTCGTGTCTGTGTTGCATGTTTCTGTCTGTCTGTTTGTTTCTCTGTCTGTCTGTCTGTATGTCCCGATTGCTGTCTTTGTCTCTGTCTCTCTCCCTGTCTCAATGTTAAACGTTAAATCCTGTCCCGCTTTTCGTAAGAGTAGGCCGGTAGGTGGGAACAGATGAATTTACAAAACTGCATACACACGGGGACTGGATGTAAAAAAAAAAAAAGCATATGAATGCTTATTCCATTATCCTCGATATAAAAGAATAAATATAAAATATTATTTTTAAAAATATATATATATATAATGTCTGATGGTTAGATCGTCGCGCTTCGATCTGACAGTCCGAGTTTGAGCCTAGGTCGGAGCCGTCACTGAGACGCCTGTCCAAGGAGATTTAAGCCTTGGAGTTTACAGGAGTGCCAACTCCACTACCCCCAAATTCCTTTGGATGAGACTATAAACCAAGTTCACCTGTGTCAAAGCATGCAGAACATCTTGTGCACATGTAAAAAAAAACTGTTCCGGTTTTTGGAAGAGTAGGTGATTTGTGCCAGTTGGAATGGAGGACATATACAAAACCGCTTGCATACGGAGACTGGATGTAAAAAAAAAGTACATGAAAGCTTATTCGGTTATCTTTGAAATAGAAAAATAAATAAGTAAAAAGAGAAAATGAATATATAAATGCGTGTGCGTGTGTGAAGAGTGGGTGGGGGGAAATGAAATAACCTTTGAATGAGTCAAGAGTTCACAATCCTTAGCAAATCAGAACCATTCTTTCTTATTCCTGTGGATCAAAAGAAAGATATTCTGCTTTGCAAAAACATTTCACCTTAAGGTGCTGGAGATTCATGATAGAGAAACAAAACAATACAGGGAAAATAAAAAAAATATAGATAACGCTGCTCTTGCGCTGATGTGCCCTCCCAGGAAAAGTAGCCCGAATTTAACACCGAGAAATCTGTGACTTAAAATGGTCTGAAATAAAACATGACGAGAGCTGTTAGAATAGCTAAAACATGGGCTGTACCTTATAAGTCAGGTCAGGCAAAGGTTGTGGCTCTTGCTGAAAATGGCTAAATGCTGTTAGCAAAACATTTCTTCCATTTGGGACTTTAATTCTCAAAATGACTTTTTTGGAAACGTTTTCAATTCGATGAAAAGTTGTATCTGGTACCTGCATTTTGTTTTTCCTCTCTGCTGTTTTGAAATCCTTTGTTTGCCTGCTATTTCCTCTTTATGGGTATATATGTTTCTGTAATCCTTTACAGCTGTAGGTATGTGCACCAACTGTAATTCATACACTGAGTCAAAGGGAAACAGGGATATAATTGTGATAACTACCAAAATAAGCAGAACTTGAGAGACTGAGGAAGAGCTTCATTTCCTCATGGAATGTTCTACATATGACGCAAAAGCATGACCCAACAAATGTCTGCTCCGAAATCAGTTTTCAATGAATGCAACCACTTACGTGCATAAATCACATGTTCAAACAAACGACCCCTGTGACCTTTAGAAATATTTGTTTATTTGCCCTCAACTTTCAAACGTCACAAAGAGGCACACAAGGAAAATCTCTGATGTCTAATGATGCCAGCCATCACCAGCCATCCCCAACACATAAACCAGTGTTTTCTCCCCAGAGACAACAGAAAAAAACAAACAAGGCCAAAAAATCAACACTGCTCATCACAACAACAAAAATAAAACCTGATTAATTAAAACATGTTAGCTTTATCGACAGTCAAAGGTTCACAATGAAGAAATGTATCGATCCCAAATCTTCCAGGTCATGTGACGTCACCCAGTGATGGTGGTGCTGCCAGGTTATGACACCACTTCCACCACCTGATCTGCCCAAAGACGCAAACGCCCATAGACCAGTGTCCTCATGAAAATGTCTGGGAAGAGTTTGGGGTCGAAAATAATTAGCAAAAAAAAAAAAAGAATGGATTGGCTGCCATTGATCTGTATGACGATCTTTTTTGCTGCTGTCTACGTGTCAGGATGTTGTCTGGAGCTTAATGAGTTCAGCTTTTGACTCTTTCGTTCATATTTTATTCATGCAGCATTATTGATGATCATTATGTGTTCGTGATGATGATGATGATGATGATGATGATGATGATGATGAAAGTGGCTATCGTCAGTTTTTTCCTGGTTGTTAATTTTCAATCATTTTCTTGAAGCTTTGGGGACTTAAAAAGTGGTATCCATTATAAAAGTATGTGATTTAGAGTGAGCACAGACACAAACACAGACACACAGCAACAGACAGATAGACAGACACACACACACACACATACACATTTTGGGGGGAATGATAGCTTTTATGGAGTCAGCTATGCAAA
>CM060325.1:11892288-11904788 GCA_030674155.1 Stramonita haemastoma | reverse complement strand
CCCACCACCCCCCACATCGCCCAGCATCACTCAGCATCACCTCTGTCTGTAGGGGCTTGTTGGGGGGGGGGTGTCCTGGGGATGTTAGTTCACAACCAGCATTTGTATCCACCCTCACCAGGATCCTGTGGTAGAGGTTTTATACCTGAGTGATGTATGGGTAGAGATATAGCTGTGGCTTTTTTTTTCTTTCCTCCTGTCTTCAAGCTGTTTTGCTATACATGAGTAAAAAATTTTTGGTAATAAGTACGAGATTTGTTTTGTCGTGTGTAAGTGTAGACTGCAAGCTGTTTTTGTGTGTTTAGTGCTTGAGGCAATGTATTGTAATACCTAGGGTTTTCTGTCTTGTAATAACTTAGTGTTCATTGTGTGTGTAGGGGTTATCTGTTGCATCATATAAGACTATGTCTATTGCTATGAATTGGAGTCCATGTCTTGCATTGTAAGTGCATGCTGTATTGTCCTGTTAAAATAAAAGGAAACCGGAACAATAAATTTGGGGTTTGTCCCTTGCTGCACACTGCCCTATAATTATACCTAGCATGCAGAATGCATTGTGCTATTTTCTGATATACATAGATACATGTTTCTGATTATGTTGAGCTGTCTTTTTTCTGTGTGAGTCAGAGAGTGAATAATCTGTAAAATAATCCAGTCCTCTCGGTGTGCACAGAATTTTAAAAGAAAGAGGGGTTTTATATGTCTGACTCAATTGCTGTACACGTGAGGGCACACGGGTATCTCAGAAGACAGAATACTGCAACCTTCAGAACAACTTTCACTGAGGCATCTCCTCTGAAGTCGGAGTATGGCTGCCTATATGGCGAGGTACTTGAAAACAGTCACACACGCAAACTCTCACAATCCAGTGTTCAATGTCAATCTGACAGTGATTCCCAGGTTGGGTGAGTGAGTCAGAGTACTGCACATTCTGGTTGACAGACCCCCAGAGTATTAAGCTGGGAATGCATAACAACAGCTGAATTTTCTCTTCCTTCTAAGGAAAGTGCAGGTTGTTAGGTCAAAAACTCTCGTCATAGCTGAAGGCAATCTCAACACAACATTTTAAAACATAACAAACGTGTTTTTGATGAACGTCTCAGCACTGAGCCCACATCAGTACCTGACAACGCTTTCGGCCTGTACAAGCCACTGACGCTGACCAACCTTGGTTCTGGACACACACACAATTCTCCCAGGACTCCACAAGCATTGAAGAATGTCTTTCTACTAGCTTTGATTTGTGTGCTCTACAAGATTCAGCGCCATATAAACCCATATATGATTATTATTATTAGACAGCGACCTTCAGCCGTCAGAGGAATCTGTCACATTCGGCATGATAATGAATGGATCCCTGTTTCAGGGACCCGCAGATTTCTGACAGGATTTCCATACAGGTTTCTGCTACTGACAACAAATGGGGACCGTACACCGAGAGATGGATGCCTCATGCAGGCAAGGTCTGGCTTGTAGATGGGTGGAGCTGGTCTCAAGAATCATTTATGGCAAGGTCATAGCATAATGACTTGTATTCTCTATCACAGGAAGGAAGAAAGATTTTATTAAGGTCGGACAACAGCTGTGTATGTTATGCCAAGGTATTTATTCTTTATTTTTATTTATTCTTTTTATCAAGGATATGGAATAAGCATTTATGTGCTTTTTACACCAAGTCCCCGGTGTACGCAGTTTTGTAAATGTCATCTGTTCCCACCGGCATACGATGGCCTTCTCTTACGAAAAGCGAACAGATTTAACGTGTGCGCAAAATGTTCTGCATGCGTTCGCACACGGGGCCTCGTTTATAGTCTCATCCGAAGGACTTGGAGGAGTGGAGTCAGCACTGATGTAAACTCCAGGAGAAAATCCCCTCGAACGGAATCGAACCCGGTCGTAAAATTGCGAGCGCAATGTTCTGACCACTAGGCTATTCCGTCCTGTATTAATTTGCGAGCAACCATACTGTCAAACTTTCTCATCTAACATGTATCCCGTGTCTATTAGTGTTTTCTAGGTGAGGCGGTGAGACAGGGTGCATCTTCTGGTGACCCCAAAGTGTTTTTGCTGTAGAATGCACAAGTCAATCAATTCATGTAATCATCATCATCACATCATCATCATCATCATCATCATCATCATCATCATCATCATCATCATCATCATAGAAAAAAAAACACTGACAAACTTAAGTTAGAGAAAAAAAAAACAGGTTTAGGTTTAACTCGCAAGGTAGAGGGTAGGCTAACCTGATTCTAATTATCTCTAAACCTTTCAGCCAGATTTAATCCTAGCCCTTTAACACACGTCTAATCCCTTTTCCTTAATTTATTCTGAACCGTCTGGGGCCCCAACGAAGCCAGAATTGGCCATGTTTTTGAGAAGGAGAGAGCAGGAGAGGTGACCGGCTGCCGAAAAAGACCTCTCTGCTTCTCTTCGTTGTGTTCTGGACAGTGACGTGGACAATTTCCTATCAATATTTAGATATCTTAATTCACTGAAATCAGGGATTGGTATTATGGAATTCTCATTTTTTAAAAATAAATTATATTGTCACAGTGAAAATATGTATACTTACGCGTGCATGAGCTCACACACACGCGCGTGAGCGCAGACATGCGTGCGCACACGCACACACACACACACACACACACACACACACACACACACACACACACACACACACACACACACACACACACCCCTCATAATGAACACTACATATTTCACAATTCTGTAACTGTGACACTAGGATTAGCACACCAGACGCAAATAACTCAGAGAAAGAGATATAGCACTGCCTTACTAAAACAGACCGACATACAGAGAAAGACAGACAGCATCTTTTAGCAAGCACAGAAAGAGAGACAGCCCTGTTGTACCAAACAGACCGACAAACAGAGAAAGGTAGACAGCACCATTTTGACAAACAGACCGACACACACGGAAAGACAGACAGGACATTTCTAGTAAACAGACTGACAAACAGAGAAAGATGTACAGCACCTTATAAACGAACATAGAGAGATGTTACTGTTACAGATTGTAACAAACAGACCAGCAAACACAAAAGAGAGATAGAGAGAGAGAGAGAGAGAGAGAGAGAGAGAGAGAGAGAGAGAGAGAGAGAAGAGAGAGAGAGAGAGAGAGAGAGAGAGAGAGAGAGAGAGAGAGAGAGAGAGAGAGAGCAGCTTTTTAACAAACGGATTGAAAACCACAGAAAAAGAGAGAGCGAATACAGAGATGCAGCACCATCTTAACAGACAGATTGAAAAACAGAGAGACAGCAAACTTTGAACAAACAGACCGACAAACAGGCAGAAAGCACACTTTGAACAACAAACAAACCGACAAAACAGAGAAAGACAGCACACTTTAACAAACAAACCGACAAAACAGAGAAAGACAAGCACACTGTTAACAAACAGATCGACAAACAGAGAAAGACAGCACACTGTTAACAAACAGACCGACAAACAAGAGAGAGACAGCACACTGTTAACAAACAGATCGACAAACAGAAAAACAGCACACTTTTAACAAACAAACCGACAAACAGAAAAGACAGCACACTGTTAACAAACAGACGACAAAACAAGAAGACAAGCACACTGTTAACAAACAGATCGACAAAACAGAGAAAGACAGCACACTGTTAACAAACAGACCGACAAACAGAGAGAAGACAGCACACCTTTAACAAACAGACCGACAAACAGAGAGAGAGACAGCACACTGTTAACAAACAGGACAGACAAACAGAGAGAGAGAAAGAGAGACACCAAGCACCACCTTTTAAAGGTTTATAGACCCCCCCCCCCAAAAAAAAAAAGAAAAAAAAAAAGAAAAAAAGAAAAAAAAACGAAAACGTAAAGACAGGGAGAGGGAGTGGAAACCTTGATGACTTAAAAGAAGAAAAGGAGGATGGCAGCATTTTCAGAAATTGCACTGCCCACTTCAGAAGGAGCTCAGGTTTTAAAGAAGATAGGATTCTCTGTAGCACCGACCTCCCCTCCCCTCCTCCTTCCTCCTCCTCCTCCTTCTCCTCCTCCTCCTCCTCCTCCTCTCCTCCTCCTTCCTCCTCCTCCTCTCCTCCTCGCCTCCTCCGTCCCCTCCTCCTCCCCCCCCAGTCTATCCTTTCTATCTCTTTCTTCCTCGTCCCCCCCTCCTCCCCTTCCATGTATCTCTTTCTGGGAATTCTCTTTACTGTGATATGGAAAGAGAACGATGGTTTGGGAGTCAACAGACAGACAGACAGACAAAAGACAGAAACTGGCGGACAGACAGACAGACAGAGAGACAGAAGCTGACAGGCAGAGTGAGAGGGAGGGAGCAGACAGACAGACAGACAGACAGACAGAGGCAGAGACAGACAGACAGAAAGAGCGACGTGGGACAAAGACAGAAAAAGCCAAAAGGAGATAGATACACTGAGAGACAAGACACAGATTGAAAGAGTGTGAGGCAGACAGATAGACAGCTAAACACACATACAGACAAAATAGGGAGAGGAGGAGAAGGAGGATCATCATCATCATCATCATCATCATCATCATCATCATCATCATCATCATCATCATCATCATCATCATCATCATCATCTATCTTGATTATTAAGAAATGCAAATAGGCATGAGGTTACTTTCTTTTTCATCTGATCTACAGAACTAGGAGACAGACTGATAATGAAACAAACAAACAGACAGACAAACAGACAGACAAACAGACAGACAAGCAGACAGAGAGACAAACAAGCAGATAGAACCAGGAGACAGACAGACTAACAGGCAGACAAACAAACACATAGACAAACAAACAAACGATAAACATACAGAGAGACACACAAACAAACAAGCAGCCTGAAACGGGAGACAGACAGACAAACAGACAGACAAAACAGACAGACAGACAAACAAACAAACGAGTAGACAGACAGACTGGTAAAAGGGTATGCATTGTATTTTTCGTCCAGTCTTGGCCACTAATTTCTTGAAAAGTTTTGAGAGCTCGGCTTAATCTGTCTTACAATGCAAAAACAAAATTTTCAAAGATAGGGTAATACTCTCTCTCCTCTCTCTCTCTCTCTCTCTCTCTCTCTCTCTCTCTCTCTCTCTCTCTCTCTCTCTCTCTCTCTCTCTCTCTCTCTCTCTCTCTCTCTCTCTTCTCTCTGTCTCTCTTTTGTGTGTGTGTGTGTGTGTGTGTTTTGTGTGTGTGTGGTGTTGTGTGTGTGTGGTGTGTGTGTGTTGTGTGTTGTTCTTGTGTGTGTATGTGTGTGTTTGTGTCTGTCTGTTCTGTCTGTGTCTGTGTCTGTGTGTGTGTGAAAGACAGGGACAGAAAATCGCTATATCTATCTCTGTCTTTCTGTGTGTGTGTGTGTGTGTGTTGTTACTGTGCTGTATGTGTGTGTGTGCAAGCACACGTGCAAGCGCACGTGCGCACGTGCGCGTGAGTGTGGAAGAGAGGGAGATAAACAGACATAGAGACAGCGAGAGACACAGAAAGAGGGTGTGTGTGGGTGTGTATCTGTGTGTCTTCTGTGTGCGTTCGAGAGAGAGACAGACAGAGAGAGAGACAGAGGAAGAGAGAGAGACAAAACTGAGAGACAGCGTCTGTCTGTCTGTCTGTCTGTACCTGCTTGCCTGTCTGTCTGTTTGTCTGTCTGTACTATGATGTGCTGCTTGGTGCTTTTGATTTTTAAATGTGCTGCCATACTCACTTACTCCACTCACACACAAACACACACACATACACACAAATATATAGAAGAATGATATAGTATATAATTATGTAGTTGTGTGTGTATGTATGTATGTATGTATGTATGTATGTATGTATGTATGTATGTATGTATGTATGTATGTATGTATGTATGTATGTATGTATGTATGTGTAAATATATATACATCACTAAACTAAAATACACACACAACATATCTAACATACCATGACAACTACACAATACGCACCAAGCACACACACACAAAACACACAAGCACACACACACACACACATACATACACACACAACACACACACACACACACACACCAAACACACACACACACATACACACACACACACACACAAAACACACACACACACACACACACACACACACACACACACACACACACACACAACCGTGGCGGTTTTTCAAAATGGCTGCAGGCAATCGATCAGGACCAGACGAAGGGAGATAAGTGGGAATTAAGCTTAGAGTGCTCTCCCTTCGGCGCTGTCCTTTTCTTGTGACAGCTCGGCTAGCAACCACAAACCCGGCACACTTATACGGCTGCCTCTTTTCATTCCCCCTTCACCATCTTCACCACCCCCCCCCCCCCACACCACACCACCCCACACACACACACACACACACACACACACACACACACACACACACACACACTCCACTCACACACACACTGTCCTGCCTGTCTGGCCTGACTGGCTAGATAGCTAGCTAGCAGATATGGATGGGATGGATGGTGGATGGATGAATAAATGCATGGAGGGGGGGTTACATGGATGGTGGGATAGATGGAGGGAGGGAGGGAGGGAGGGAGGGATGGATGGAGGAAATGATAATGGATGGATGGATGGAGGGAAGGGTGGAAGGATAAATGGATGCATGGATGAGGATGGATGGATGGATGGGTGGGTGGTGGATGGGATGGATGGATGGATGGATGGGTGGGTGGATGGATGGATGGATGGATTTTGTTCAGTCTCCTTGTGTTGGATGTTGATTGGATGTGATGGTGTCTGTGCTGTCTGTCGTCTGGTCTGTCTGTGCTGTACTGTCTGTCTTTTTGTCTTCTCAGTCGTCTTCTCTCTCTTCTTTCTGATCTCTTCTCTCATCTCTCTCATCTCTCTATCTCTTCTCTCTATCTATCTTCTTTCTATCTATCTGTCTTCTATCTATCTTTATCTATCTATCTATCTATCTATCTATCTATCTATCTATCTATCCATTTATCTAATACGTGTGTGTATGCGTTTGTGTGTGTGTGCGCGTGTGTGTATAGTGTGCGTGTGTTTGTGTTTGTACACGGCGTGTACGCGCCTGTATTTGAGCGCATACGCAAACACACACATTTGATGCCAAATCCAGACCAAAAAAAGCACATCTAATTATTCTCTGCGACTTTTAACATTAAAACCCCAAACACAAAGACGCATAAAACCCCTTCAACATTTTATGACTGCATATCAGAATCTGACATTCATTCTCGTCTGTAAAACCGGAATTTGCCAACAGAACAAAGATAACGATAAGCTATAAAATCGACAATCATTACCCATTCTGCTTTGTGGTTGTCGTCATCAATTCGAGGAATGACGTAAACTGCAGTGTTGTTATTATTAATATTTTGTTTATCTGAGCAAGTGCGTGGTTTTGACAATATTTCCAATGTCGTTGTTTTTGTTGGGGATATTATTTTTTATCGGAAAGGAGGTCTGGTGATTCTAAGACAGTGAATTTGGATCGAAATGACAGAAGATATAAAAGGGGTAGGCAACGAAAAGGCGGTATCATATTGATTATCGAATGTTTGGGGGTTGTTGGGTTGTTTGCTTCTTTTTGTTTTGTGCGTGTGAGTTTATAAAGTTTTGCATAGTATACCATTTTAGGACAGATCTCTTCTCATGGAGAGCACATCGTCTTAAAGAGCCAGTCACACCAGTACAGTCGTCAAGTCACAGTCACAGTCATCTTCTACTCTCTCTCATCTCTTCTCGTCCTCATCTCTCCTCTCTCTCTCTCTCTCTCTCTCTCTCTCTCTCTCTCTCTCTCTCTCTCTCTTCTCTCTCTCTTCTCTCTTCTCTCTCTCTCTCTCTCTCTCTCCTCTCTTCTCTCTCTCTCTCTCTCTCTCTCTTCTCTCTCTCTCTCTCTCTCTGCCATTCTGCTCTCTTGTCTCTGTCCTGTCTCTGTCTTCTGTCTGCTCTCTCTCTCTCTCTCTCTCTCTCTCTCTCTCTCTCTCTCTCTCTCTCTCTCTCCTCTCTCTCTCTCTCTCTCTCTCTCTCTCCTCTCTCTCTCTCTCTCTCTCTCCTCTCTCTCTCTCCTCTTCTCCTCTCTTCTCTCTCTCTCTCTCTTTCTCTCTTCTCTCTCTCCCTCTCCTCCTCCCTCTCCCTCTCCTCTCCCTCTCTCCCTCCCTTCCCTCCCACACACACACACACTAACACAATTTCACAAAATCCAAGTTCAAATCCTAAGTAAGTCATTTCCTTCGATCATTGTTCAATCTGTCAGCAGCGAAACGGGCCACAAAGCATTTTTGATGGCAACGCACTGAGAGGGGATGCAGGACCTAATGGGTGAGTTTCCTCTCGCTTCCCTGTCTCCTTTCTCTGGAAGGAACAGTTATCAGGGATGCTGTCAAATAGCTGGAAATGTTCTCTGGTGGGCTTTTTATGTTGTGTGTGTGTGTTTTTAATTTTACTTTTTATTTACATTTTCGTTTTTGGGATTGTTTGTGTGTTTTTGGTTGTTGTTGGGATTTTTTTGAGGGGTGGGATTTTTGTGTATATATCTGTGTTCCTGTTTCTATGTCTATATTATACCTTTCTGTTATGTCTGTCTATTTTAATTCTGGCTTATAACCAAATTTATCCTTCTTCTGTCTCTGTTTGTCTGTCTGTCTGTGTGTCTGTGTGCCTGTGTGTCGGTTGTGTTTGGGTGTCGGTGTATCTGGGTGTCTGTCTGTCTGTCTTTCTTTTTCTGTCTCTGTCTCTGTCTCTCTCTCTCTCAACCACACCATACAACACACATCTTTTTTTTAGAATCGACTACTGACACATTGGCAGATCGATTTGTTAGCAAGTCCTCTGGTGATGTGGCATGTTGACAGCTGCTGGGAGTCGCCATTACAGCACCGGCACAACAGACAATGGGACAGACACTCCCCACACCTAGCTGACTATGGACAGGACACTCCCCACACCTAGCTATGGGACACTCCCCACACCTAGCTGACCATGGGACAGACACTCCCCACACCTAGCTATCTGACTATGGGACAGACACTCCCCACACCTAGCTGACTATGGGACAGACACTCCCCACACCTAGCTATCTGACTAATGTGACAGGACACTCCACGGACACCACAATCCCCACACCTAGCTGACTATATGGACAGGACACTCCCCACACCTAGCTATCTGACTATGGGACAGAACACATCCCCCCACCACCTAAACCTATCTGACTATGGGACAGACACACTCCCCACACCTAGCTATCTGACTATGAGATGACTACAGACACTCCCTCACCAACAGCACTAGCTATGGGGACACTCCCCACACCTAGCTGAACTATGTGGACAGACACTCCCCACCACTGACCTATAGCTGACCATGGGACAGACACTCCCCACACCTTGCTGATCATTATATAGTCTGGCTACACCAGGAGCCTTCAGTCTCAGAAGACTATGGAGTCACGCTCTAGGTGTTATAACTCTGGTACAGCATCGGTTGTGGCTGGCCAGTCCCACACGGGAATGACAGACAGTCCCTATGGCAGAGGGCACAATGAAGTCTGACGCTGGTCTGTCTGCTGATCTGGCTGCAGCCTTTCTTCTCGTTCTCTTTGCCTCGTGCTGCTGAGCAAGTGTTCTTCGAACTTGGAGAGAAAACCTTTCTGCACAGTCTGTCTCCAGGCTGACCTGACCGTTCGAGGGCTGTTGCTTCCCGGTTGTTCTGGTCGATGTTCAGGGCTTTTAACTCCCTCTTCCACACGTCTTTGAATCGCAGCTGTGGTCTTCCTGTGAGACGTTTTCCCTGCACACGTTGTCCAAAGAGGAGGTCTTCTGGATCGTCCATCATACATGGCACAACATGGCCAAGCCTGCGCATACGTCTCCGTTTCAGCAGCGTGTACATGCTGGTGCATCCAGCTTTTCCAGGACAGTGTTGTTTTGGACCTTGTACTGCCAGGTAACGTTCAGGATGCGTCGGAGGCAACACGTTTAAACATAACACCACCATATCATATTAAAAGTTATCATCGGTTCCCACCAGCACAAATAGCCTTCTCTGAAAGGCGGAACGATTTTAACGTGGGAACTTCGACATATAGTCTCATCTGGATGACTTTCGGAGAAGTGGAGTCGGCACTGGTGTTAACTCCAGGGGCAAAAAAAATCTTCTTGAACGGTGGCTTGGTGGTGGCTCAAACCTGGGCCATCAGATTGCGACAGCAACACTCTAACCACTAGGCTAATCCGTCCTCGCGGCCAAGCCCTTAAAGACAACCATACACACAAACTACTCATCCAAGACAATTGACAAAACTGCATACACACGGGGACTGGATGTAAAAAAAAAGTACATGAGTGCTTATTCCATTATCCTCGAAACAGAAGAATGAAAATTTTAAAATGTGTGCTATGGCCCACACAGATCTCGGGTGTGATAAGGGAGTATTATTGTAAAATCCAAGGAGAAATTCACTATAAAAAAAAAATATTTAAAAAAATTTAAAAAAACAGACACTTCGAAGACTGGAACTCAGTTACCGTCAGATCGATTTCAGCACTCTAATCACTAGGCCCCCCTGCACCCTGGCAGGGAGTATGACAAGATCCACACTGTATTCTGTCGTTCAAACCCCATATCTGGTACAACAGCTTGGATAAGGATTCAGAGCGATGCACTCATCTCTGCCCGTGGTAACCCTCATCACTCATTTTTGGGCCCAGACTCCAAGTCTTAAGTGAAAGCAGCAGCAGCAGCATCCATCTTTATCCTCTCATTTTCCCGACTCCTCTGCTACTTCTTTTTCCTTCTTCTTCTTCTTTATTTTCTTTTTCTTTTTCTTTTTCTTTTCCTTGTTCTTGTTTTTGTTGTGTGTTGTTGTTGTGTTTGTTGTTGTTGTTCTTCCTTCTTCTTCTTCTTCTTCCTTCTTCCTTCTTCTTCTTCTTCCTTCTTCTTCTTCTTCTTCTTCTTCGCATTCTCGCATTCTTCTTTCGCATTCTTCTTCTTCGCAATTCTTCTTCTTCGCAATTCTTTTTTTCTTGTTCTTGTTGTTGTTGTTGTTGTTGTTGTTGTTGTTCTTCTTCTTCTTCTTCTTCTTCTTCTTCTTCTTCTTCTTCTTCTTCTTCTTCTTCTTCTTCTTCTTCTTCTTCTTCTTCTGCATTCTTTTTCTTCTTTTCTTGTTATTTTTCTTTTGATTTTTTGTTGTTGTTGTTGTTCTTCTTCTTCTTTTCATCTTTTCGCATTTTCGCATTCTCCGCATTCTTCTTCTTCTTCTTCTTCTTCTTCTTCTTCTTCTTCTTCTTCTTCTTCTTCTTCTTCTTCTTCTTCGCATTCTTTGCAATTCTTCGCATTCTTCTTCTTTGCAATTCTTCTTCGCAATTCTTCGCAATTCTCTTCTTTGCTATTCTTCTTCTTGTAATTCTTCTTCTTCGCAATTCTTCTTCGCAATTCTTCTTCTACGCAATTTCTTCTTCTTCGCATTCTTCCTCGCAACTTCTTCTTCTTCGCATTTCTTCTCCTTTGCAATTTATTATTCTTCGCAATTCTTCTTCTTCTTCGCATTCTTTTTCTTCTTCTTCGCAATTCTTTTTCTTCTTCGCAATTCTTTTTTTTTATATCAAATAATGGACAGACAGAGACTGGAAGACCAGATACAGTTAAAACAGACTCTACATCTTGGCTAAGTCCACCTGTTACCATAAACTGCGACGTCGGCCATTTCTGAATCTTCTCCCCCTCTCCCCTCTCCCCACCTCACCCACATTTCACCTCCGATCTTTCTATCTCCCCCTTCCCTCTCATCTTTTCCCTCCCTGCTAAGTCATTTCTTTCAGAGTCCTAGATAGATAAAAAGACAGACAGACAGGCAAGCAGACAGACAGACAAACATACAGACAGACAGACAAGCAGACAGGTAGACAGACACGCACGCATGCAGACAAACAGGCAGACAGACAGACAGACAGACAGACAGACAAGCAGACAGGTAGACAGACACGCACGCATGCAGACAAACAGCGACAGACAGACAGACATAGAGACAAGCAGACAGACAGACACACAGACAGACAGACAGACACCTGGATGGTACGTTCAATTATTTGATGGCAGGTAAGTAGATTGGAGAGAAGCAGGGAATACTAAGGGAACTCCGGAGATGTCCGTCCTCTTTGACTTAGAGAAGATTGAAAAGTTGACAAACTTTTACTTTACTCTTCACATTTTTCGAGGTCAGGGAAAGATCGTATCAGTGTCTTCGAGTGGTGTGGTTGGTGTGGTGTGGTGTGGTGTGGTGTGGTGTGGTGTGGTGTGGTGGTGTGGTGTGGTGTGGTGTGGTGTGGTGTGGTGTGGTGGGGTGGGGTGGGGTGGGGTGGGGTGTGGTGGGGTGGGGTGTGGTGGGGTGGGGTGGGGTGGGGTGTGGGTTGGGTGGGGTGGTAGGGTGGGTGTGTGTGTGTGTCGTGTCGTGTCGTGTCGTGTCGTGTTGTGTTGTGTCGTGTCGTGTCGAGAAGTGTGATGTGT
>CM060325.1:11884788-11887288 GCA_030674155.1 Stramonita haemastoma | reverse complement strand
AGAGAAGCTGAGGTCTCTGACGCCTCGCTCCCTATACTACGATCCACAAAAGTTATGGGACACCTTTACTTTTTTTTTTTTTTTAAACATGGTTATGATACACAGAAGCATTGTGAGTGTCAACAAGCCAACAGCTTATTACGTGCTTCAAAGACAAAGCACTTCACATTATTATATGGCAGCTGGCTGGTATACATACCAGTTGTTGTTTTTTTGTAATTGTTTTAATAGGTCACATCTCTACCATGAATCTTTAAGTAGAAAAAACAAAACATCAATAACCACAGTAACGTTTTAATGATTTTAGCTGGTGACACAACAACAAATAACATACATACATGCCTGCACACACACACGCACACACACACAGAGACACACATGCCTGCACACACACACAACACACACACACACACACCACTACACACACACACAACACATGCATGCATATACACACATCACAACACCACACCCACAAACACACACATCACACACACATAGCATGCACACACACACACACTCACTCACTCACTCACTCACACACACACACACACACACACACACACACACACACACACACACACACACACACACACACACACACACACACACACACACACACACCACCCCCACACACACACCACCACCACCACCACCACCACCACCACCACCACCACCATCACCACCACCACCACCACCACCACAAATCATCTCCATATAAACTGTTCCCCCAAGAAATCTAACCATGCTGGCATTTGAAGCCATCTCACTGCATCACACTTCCACAGAGGTTTTTTTGGCCTGGAAGGGAGAGAAAAGACGATGTCAAAAGACAATGCAAAGTTCCCCAAGTGGCCATATAGTATTTATAGACTACTGATTCGGTGTCGCCTTTCTAAATGTAGCAGGAATGAAAACAAGAAAATACAAGCTTTAAAAAAAATCAATCTATAATCTTTTTGTTGAGGTTAGTAACGGTATGGATGAAGGGAGGGGGGGAGGCAGTAGTAGACTTACCCTGATGTTTGATATCTAACATCGCTACAATTCATTGTAGAATAGAAGAAGAAAAAAACATACATACATACATAAAAACCTGTTGTTTTTCTTGACCTCTGCTGAGTATGCCTCTGGTTCTGCTTTCTTGCAAGGTAAAGAAAAACAGTATAAAATGAAATTAAGGAGGAAAGGGACAATAGCTTAGTGATGAAGAGAGATGAGCTTGTAATCTGTATGACATAGGATTGAACTACCACTAAGGTACATGTTTAAGGGACTTTTTTTTCCCTGGAGTTAACATAAATTTTTTTTTTCACTCCACTCCCTCTAAAATCCTCAGATGAGACTATCAACCATGGGTCTGTGTGTTAATACATGCAAAACATCTTGCACACGTGTTAAAAACCAATTCCAGTTTTTGTAAAAGTGGGCTATATTGTGCTGGTAGGTGCAGGTGATGGTTTTTCTTTTTTTAATTAAATGTGCACACTGGTGTCATGTTTAGACATTAACTGCAATGACGAAATTATGCAGGACCTCAAGGTAGGTAAAACAGTTCTTAATGCAAAATCTCACCATTGGTTAACCTCAGAGGTCTAAGCTGAGGAATGTGAAATATACAAAAAAAATATATTCTGCATGGTTTTATCTCTTGCAAGAATCTCAAAGAAGACAGAAAACACACCAAGGATAAGACCAGAACATTTGTTGGTAGGATCTTTCAAAAATTAATGTGGCTTTGGTGTCTCCAGCCAAGAGTGACAAAAAGTGTTTTCTAATAGAGTCTTGTATTTTATTTTGAAGTCATTTTGAAAAGTTTAGTGTTCCCCAACTGCTGTGGTTACAGATTGAAGTCACTAAAATACAAATGGAAAAAAAAAAGCTAGCAAATAGACAGAAAATGTTGCATTGGGGAGCTTCGCATCCACCCTCACTCCTCTCTTTCCTCTGGTATCACCTTCCCCCCGCCCATTTAGAAAAAAATGTGAGGCTTTATGTATTTTGGGGGGGGGGGGAGTAAGAACTGTGTAGCTTTATTCTAATATGCTAAGAATACTAGAGATTAAAGAAAGTGCGTACATGCGTGCAACACAATACACATACACAGCACACCACACAACACACACACAAACACAAACAAACACAAACACACACACAACACCAAACACACACACTCAAACACACACACCACACAAACACCATACAACACACACACACAACACACACACACAACACACACTACACACACAGCCATCACACACACACACACACACACACACCACACACACACCACCACCACCACCACCACCACACCACCCACACCACCACCCACACACCACATACATACACACACACACACTGACTTCAATACAAATCCTCCTCCTCATCATCATCATCACATCTACATCCATTTTTCTCTCCCCAGCAATTCAACCTTGCTGGCATTTAAGCCATATCACCGGAGTATATCAATCACACTTCCACAGAGGTCTTTGACCTCAGG
>CM060325.1:11874788-11877288 GCA_030674155.1 Stramonita haemastoma | reverse complement strand
ATCACACAAATATGGCCTTATGTCCGCCGGCTTTGTCTTTGTGTGTTTTAACATTTTAATGGCGCTGTCATGTGATGGGCTCCTGAGGCAGGTTGTTTTCCGGAAAAATGGGAATGTCGTCTTCGATTTTTGGATGTACAGTGTGCTTGCAACATTTATAGGTCATAAATCGTGTCTTTATCTGTTCGAGGTTCCTGTCTTCTTTTTTTTAATTTAAAGCTAGGCTACTGCTTTTACTAAGAGAGTAGAGGAGTGTTGATGTGTGGTGTGTGTTGTGTGTGTGTGTTGTGTGTGTATGTGTGTGTGTATGTGTGTGTGTGTGTGTGTGTAGTGTGTGTGTGTGTGTGTGTGTGTGTGTGTGTGTGTGTGTGTGTGTGGTGTGTAGGTGTGTGGTGTGTGTGTGTGTGTGTGTGTGTGTGTGTGTGTGTGTGTGTGTGTGACTGTCTGTCTCTCTGCTCTCTATTCTCTCAGAGTCTGTCTGTCTGTCTGTCTGTCTTCTGTCTGTCTCTCGTCTGTCTGTCTTGTCTGTCTCTGTCTGTCTCTCTGTCTGTCTCTCTCTCTCCTCCTCGTCTCTCTCTCTCTCGTCTCTTCCTCTCTCTCTCCTCTCTCTCTCTCTCTCTCTCTCTCTCTCTCTCTCCTCTCTCTCTCTCTCTCTCTCCTCTCTCTCTCTTGGAGTGTAAGAAAAATGTGACTGGTTTATTTTTCAGTCTAGAAAATGTCATCCTGAAAGGTCTGGATTTATCTTTAATGACAATAAAAAAAAAATTAAAAAAGAAAACGTGTTCTCTGTCTGTCTAGTCAAATGCTTCATTATCCTACAGTTTTGAGATCAACATGTAAAATTTTAATAAGGGCGCAAGCAATGCATGTGAATAAAAAGAATTATGATCATATCAGTGGGTTTTTTTAATTATCTTATCCTCAAAAGCAGTTTTGTCTCGCCTTGCATTACGCTCTCAGTCTGTTTGTTTGTCTGTCTGTCTCTCTGTCTGTCTCTGCTTCTGTCTGTTTCGGACCCACAAAGGGATTGACCGCCGCACACTTCCGACCCGGACTTTTCACTTTCTAGGCAGGTGCGTTACCTCACTAGACCACTAAGCCACTACTATCACGGATAGCCTAGTGGTCAGAACATTGCGCTGGCAATTTGACGACCCGGGTTCGAGTCCGGTCGAGGAAATTTTTCTCCTGGAGTTAACATCAGTGCCGACTCCACTCTCCCCAAAAGTCCTTCGGATGAGACTTTAAACCGAGGCCCCGTGTGCGAACGCACGCAGAACATCTTGCGCACACGTTAAATCCTGTTCCGCTTTTCGTAAGAGTAGGCCATCGGTGCCGTGGGAACAGATGACAATATTTACAAAAACTGCATACACACGGGACTGGATAAAAAAAAGCACATGATTGCTTATTCTGTTATCCTCGATATAAAACAATAAATAAATAAATAAATAAATATCTCCTTCTCCGTCTTTCTTTTGTACTTCTTGCCGCTAGTATGTGTCTTGCATGACTTGTCTAGAGCAAGTTCTTTTTGTTTAGGAGACGTGTTATTATATCACTGCGGGTTTTCTTCTCAAAGCTGGTCAAGAAGTTTTTTCATAGGGTCCGAAAACTTGTTTGTGGTTTCTCCTTAATTCCACGCTGGTCAACTTTGAAAAAGATGCTGAGAATTTTTGTGATCTTTTTTTTTTTTTTCTTTTTCTATGTACTAGATCTATGTTCTCTTTATCTTTAAAAAATATATTTTTTAGAGCGCTCGCTTTCCCCCCAGTCAAGTTAAGCACCGTCGAGCGTGGTTACCAGTTGGATGGGTGACCGTTCGCGCGCCCTGGCTTCAGTACAGTTCCCCCCAGTTCACCCAGCTGTAAATGGGTACCTGCCCTCTTTAGGTTCAGGGAAGGTAAAACAGCTAGGGAGAGGAGATGGGCGCCGCTCTCAACATGCTGGCCCCTAAGAGAAGCTGAGGTCTCTGACGCCTGGGTCCCATACGACCACACAGGTTATGGAACACCTTTACCTTTTTACCTACCTTTGTGTGCTTCTCTTTGGAACACTTTTCTCTCCTCTAAGCCCGTGGTAACAAGGATCAGTGTTAAACGTTTAAGATATAAAGCTAAGATCAGAGCAGCTGTGGGAGCCATCATTAGAAGGAGTGGGGGTGGGAGGGGGGGGGTTAAAAACCAGGACCCCTATTAAGGGCCAGACACCGGGCCTGTCTCTCCAAACCACCCCCCACCCCCCTGCACAAACATCCCTGAAAGCGTTCAGAGCGATCCTGGAGAAATGGACAGGTGTTGCCCTTCATCACTCGATCCTTACCATACATAACTCAGCCCCCATTGCTCTGAAAGCAACACAACACAGAGCACACTGTTAACACTGACCCCCCCCCCCCCCCCATCAACACCCCCCCCATCAACACCCCTCCCCCCACCACCCCCACCCCCACCCACCCCCAACCCTCCTCTCTGACTCCTCTTTCTTTGCAGCCTGCTAA
>CM060325.1:11857288-11867288 GCA_030674155.1 Stramonita haemastoma | reverse complement strand
CTCTGACCACTGAGCTATCCCGTCCCGGTCCCCCCGATTGTAGTTTAGAAGTTGACAAAATTATTGCAGAGGGAAAACACAAGCTATCCCCCATAAGAGAGATAGAAGATAATAATAGTCAGTGATCAGTAGCCCTACCCCCCCCCCCCCCAAAAAAAAAAAAAAACAAACAAACAAACAAACAAAAAACCCTACCAAAACAAAACAATATTTATTTTAATTTACATTGTTTAATTATGCACACTTTAACCTACAAGCTTATTGCTAAATGCTGTTTGTTTTTAATGTCTGTTTCTCATTTTTTGTTTTGACAAAACATATTTAAACACAAAAAACCCAAAACAACAATAAGAACAAACTTTGCATCAGACTCAAAGCTGTGTAAGATCTTGGTGTGACCAAGGTGACAGCCATGGCCTTCAATCACATGTCTTTATGCACTGACATCCTAATGCTGACAGTTTCTCCACCCATCACTGCTTCTTAGCAAACAACTGATCCTCTTTAATACAGAGACGGGATAGCCTAGTGGTTAGAACATTGCTGTCGCAACCTGACGACCCGGGTTCGAATCCCGTTCGAAGGGATTTTTTTCCCCTGGAACTGACATCAGTGCAGACTCCATTCTTCCTAAAAGTCCTTCGGATGAGACTATAAACCGATGTCCCGTTTGGAGAACACTTTGAACAAGTAGGCCATTGAGTGCCGGTGGGAACAGATTACAAAATTTACTGAAACTGCATACACACTGGGACTGGATGTTTAAAAAAGCACATGAGTGATTTATTACATTATCTTTGATACAAATAAATAAATAAATAAATAAATAAATAACAAAGGAGAAAACAAATCCTTTGAAGGCGGGTGTAACTGCCTGTAAGGGGAGGTACCTTATAAACAGCCCTACACAAAAAAACACTCCCATCCACTTTTGTACTTCACGGTTGCACAGCTAGATATTCCCCGGTGTGATAAGTGATACAGAGTATATAATCTCCATAACCCTTTAAAAAAAATTTTTAAAAAAATTAAAGTCTGTCCCGAGCCTAAGGCTCATCAGGCCGGTGCTTATCCCGGTTTCTGTGGCGTTAAGCGACTGAGAGTCATAGACTCCCCCCTTGGATAGGACGCCAGTCTATCGCAGGGTTAACCCCCAACACAAGGTTGGTACCACCTTTTACACCTGGGTGGGGTGAGAAAATAGCCGTAAAGTACCTTTTCCAAGGGCCCAACGCCATAGCCGAAAGCTGGGATCGAACTCGCAATCTTTAGATTACGAGTCCAACGCCCTGACCACTAGACTACAGCGGCGGCTCCATAACCCTTAGGATGCTTTTTTTTTTCTTTTATTCTTTTATATCAAGGACAATAGAATAAGCACTCATGTGCTGTTTTACATCTAGTCCTCGCATCTGTTCCCACCGGCGCACAATGGCCTACTCTTGCAAAAAGTGGAACAGGGTTTAATGTGTGTGTGTGTGTGTGTGTGTGTGTGTGTGTGTGTGTGTGTGTGTGTGTGTGTGTGTGTGTGTGTGTGTGTGTGTGTGTGTGTGTTAGCCTAGATAACTTTGAGTCACAGAACTGAGAGGTACTGAAAATATGTTTCTAAAAAAAAAAAAAGAGAACAAAAATGCTGTGATAAAACACATACATCATTAAATGATACAAAATCAAATTTGTTAAAGGCCTAGAACTTTATGAATAATGGAGATAAGCTGAGGAGAGCCCAACAACTCAACAATTAGAAGGAAAAACACGGCTAAATAATAGAAAAGAGCAGGAAGGATGGGATTGCAAACAAAACGAAAACAAAGCATGAATAAAGAATTTATGTTAAAAGCCTACTAGATGGTGAAATTCAACACTATTAAGCCTTCAGCGTGCCCCATAAGGGAAAACTAGTCCATATCTGTTTATGGAAACAGCAGACAGTATCTTAGCAAAAACAAAAAAAAGAAAAAAAAGACGATGATAAAAACCTGTCGCTTCTGCTATTGATATACTCACCTACTTTCCTTCTATGGTTTGACATGGCGGTCGGTTATATGTCAAGCATACAGTGTGCAGTTTGTAATCTTGCTACATTCTCTTGGGTTTGTTTTTTTTAATTGTCTCTGTTTGTTTTTTTAACAAACCCTTATCGGATAAATAGTGTAGGATTTTTTGTATTAACGGCTTTTTTTCTCGACAAGGAATGCTTTGCCTGCCTCTTCGAATTTTTAAGTGCATGATTGCATAATTCATGTACTGGAAGTCTGTGTGTGTGTGTGTGTGTGTGTGTGTGTGTGTGTGTGTGTGTGTGTGTGTGTGTGTGTGTGTGTGTGTGTGTGTGTATGTGTGTATATGTGTGTGTGTGTTTGTGTGTGTGTGTGTGTGTGTGTGTGTGTGTTAGTGTTAGTGTGTGTGTGTGTGTGTGTGGTGTTTGTGTGTGTGCTTGCCAGCTCATAATTATGTGTATGTTTATTTGTCTGTCTCTGTCTCACTCTCTATATCTGAATTTTGACACGTGTGTGCACATAAAATATTCGCACTTATTGCCTTAGCCTCTTCAGGTATGTTCACGTATTAAAGAGCGTTTAGTTAATTTATGTTCTTACAGACCTATTTTCTCTACAATTCTAGTTGACTGTTGTTAATCATTTTACTCCAGAACATTCTCACCCCTATTTCGTTTTTCCTCCAACTTTCACCACAAGATGCGCGCTGACATCAGATCTAAGAACGACAGTAGTTTCTCTTACCAAGAACAGTTGGTAGATTCCTAAAAAACCAACAAAAGTTTTCAGGGCTCTTTTGGTTTTTTCCCTGCCTTTTCCCTAAGTTACGTTACGGAAACTTTGTCAGTCATACAATTTTTGACGCACATCCGGTATGTCTTTGTAGCAGTTGTCGGCCTTATTGTCTGCCATTGTAAACTTCCTGTTGAAACGATCAAAGAGTTGGGGGTAGGTGGATCACATTTGAACTTCAACGGTTTTTTGTTTTGTTTCTGTGGGCAACTTGAATAGCGGCGGTTTTACTGTCTGGGGGGTGTACGTTTAGTGTTGGTAGGAATATAATTTTATTGCCTTTTTTTAGTATGATGGTATTTTTGTGTAATGTTTGTTTTTGTTTTTTGTGGGGGGGGGGGTTGCTTATTGGTGATAATGGAGGTGGAAGATTGTCTCGGGGTTTTTCTTTCTTTTGTTTGCTGCTTTTGCTTATTTTCTTTGGGGGGGGAGGGGGGGGATTGTTTTTAGGCTGGATGAAAAAAAACCACGTTGTTTTTGTACTTTTAATCTATTATCTTCGTGAAATAAAAGTTTGTTCCTTCTGTTGCTAGATCTGTGTATGTCTGTCTGCCTGTCCGCCTTTCTGTCTGTCTGTCTGCGTGTCTGTACATCACTCCCTGGCTACTTTACCTTCCCTGACCCTAAAGAGGGCAGGTACCCATTTACAGCTGGGTGGTCTGGGAGGGATTGTACTGAAGCTAAGGTGTTGCAAATGGTCACCCATCCACGAGGTAACCACACTCAACACAGCTTACTTAACCTTAGCAAGGGCAAAGCAAGAGCTGTGTGAAGACTTCTGAGCTATCTTCCCCCAAACTGAGCTTTTTGTTCCTGAAGTACACAAGCATTACTGCACACAAAATAGTGCTTCTTTAACGTCTCTGTTGTTTTAAATTCATGAACCCTCTAGAGTCACACTGGCACATCTAAAGGTCTTGACAATCTTGACCATTTCCTATCGTTGACCACCCACACACAACAAAACACGGTCACCATCCTGAGATGACCTTTGCAATTGGCCTGGGAGTGTTGAAACCCAAGGAAGGACAGAAGAGTTGGTTTTATTCTGGACTTTAATTAAGCTGTGTACATATGCAGAGTTTCTAATCTGAGATTTTTACTTTAACTACGTGACATCGACAGCTAGCCCTGATATGGTCCCTGTGGCTTGTGGGGCTGTAAACAGTTTGATTGGAATGCATTGGGGTTAGGTTGTGATGTCTTCTGGGAATCTGAAAAGGTTAGAATTGTTCATGTTTTGATACTGTCTTTCAAGGTCTTTTTGTTGTTGATTGTGTGTGTGTGGGTGGGGGGGGGGGGGGGGGGGGGCGGAAAGGGGATAGTGCGTGTGTGCATACATACGTGTGTGTGTGTGTGTGTGTGTGTGTGTGTGTGTGTGTGTGTGTGTGTGTGTGTGTGTGTGTGTGTGTGTGTGTGTGTGTCAGTGGGAGGGGGCGGAAAGGGGATAGTGCGTGTGTGTGTGTGCATACATACGTGTGTGTGTGTGTGTGTGTGTGTGTGTGTGTGTGTGTGTGTGTGTGTGTGTGTGTGTGTGTGTGTGTGTGGTTATCAGTGGGAGGGGGCGGAAAGGGGATAGTGCGTGTGTGCGTGCATACATACGTGTGTGTGTGTATGTGTGTGTACGTGTATGTATGTGTGCGTGCGTGCGCGCACGTGCGTGTGTGTGTGTGTATGTGTGTGTGCGTGCCTGCGGGTGTGAATACATGGACATGTTTATATACTCAGTCAGCTTCTCCTTAAAATTTTTCCGACCCAATGCCACAGCTAAAAAAAAAACGAAAGACAAAATAAAAAGACTGATCTTCAGAAAAAGCTGAACACTCCTGCCCCGCGACTTGGCTAATGTAGTTTCTTGGCGGTGGTCAATGAGATGATGGTCTAGCCAAACACTCCAGCCACCCTGACTGTCCACCCCACCCCACCCCACCCCACCCCTTAAGGCACTTAACTCAGGCATCCCACCACCACTTCACCTGGTATTGACACACTGTTGAAGACAAACACACACCCCTGGCTGAGTTCACTTTGTAACACAAACTGAGACTGCTGTGCTGTCTTTTTAATCCTTTCTGTTAGAAGCCACTTCTGCCTTTCCCTTCCTTCTGGAAATCTATCACCTCGTTTCAGGCTGGATGGAGAGATGGAGGGATGGATGGATGGATGGATGGAGAGAGAGAGAGAGAGAGAGAGAGAGAGAGAGAGAGAGAGAGAGAGAGAGAGAGAGAGAGAGAGAGAGAGAGAGAGAGAGAGAGAGAGAGAGAGAGGCAAGGCAAGGCAAGGCAAAATTCTTTTATTCGAGGATAATAGATAAGCACTCATGTGCTTTTTTACATCCAGTCCCCGCCCTTTTCAGGGAAAACATCAAGATAAAAAGATACTAAACAGTAAAACTATATGCAGTACCAAACAACATAAAGGAATAAGGACATTATACATAATAAGATAATAAAAATGCACACTTTCAGAGAGAGAGAGAGAGAGAGAGAGAGAGAGAGAGAGAGAGAGAGAGAGAGAGAGAGAGAGAGAGATGGATGGTTTGGTTGGTTGCTAGTAGTCTCAGCAGTGCCTGAAAGATGGTGGTTTTGTCAATTTGGACAAGACCCGGGGGGTTCGGTCAGAATGATAGTGGTTGGGGGGGGGGGGGGGGGGAGTTGGGGGTTGGGGGGGGGGTGACTGTTGTTGTGAGAGGAATGATGGAGGAGTAGCTTGAATCTGATGCCCAACAGGCATAAGTTTTCACTGTGTAAATCACTTGACGAGTTCCTCGATTGTTTTGACTGTTTAAGGTTTCATCTGGTTTTCTTTTGTTTAAGCTTTTTTTAAATATTTTTTTTATCAGCATGTAAGTCTGTGAGAGGTTTGTCGTTGTTGTTGTTGTTATTGCTGTTGTTGCTGTTGCTGTTGTTGTTGTTGTTTTTGTTGTTGTTGTTTTTGTTGATGTTATTGTTGTTATTCTTGTTCTTCGTATTATTGTTGTTGATGTATTGTTGGGTGTTTCCCGGTTGAGCCCACATACATATCATATATTAAACAATATATATATATATATATATTGTAGTTTAATTTAATATATATATATATTAAACAATATATATATATATCAAACATATTATCATATTAAACCCACATACATATTATATACTCTGTATCACTCACATTTTGAAATCACAGCTACACCCCCTAAGTAAACTCTGGAGTTAAAAGATAGAAAGTACGACAATTCGCGACGGGGGGGAGTTCTTTAGTATGTTTTCACACAACCAAATTCCAACTTTTGTCAGATTTTTTTCCTGTCGTAGAAAGGTGAGATTGTCACACTAGAAGTCTGCCAAGGGAGAATGAATTCAATCCGCAAACAATCAAAAACATTTTAAAGTTGGCCTTGACATTTCACTCAAGTTACAGACTAGCATAGCCTCTGGCGAAGATGAAACTGAGATGAAGATGAAACAAGAGGTCTCTAATCTGAATGGCTTTAAAATCGCTGGGCTCCGATTCCAAGGTTAGCAGCTGATGAAGAGTACAAGCTACAGAACACGGACACAACCCTCTCAGGTGAAGGAACAAACATATGAAACGGAGTGTGGGTGGGTGGGGGGGGGAGGGGGGAGGAGGAGGTGCATGCGTGTGTGTGTGTGTGTGTGTGTGTGTGTATGTGTGTAGTGTGTGTGTGTGCATGTGTTTGTGTGTGTGCGCGTGTGTTTGTGTGTGTGTGTGTTTGTGTGTGTGTGTGTGTGTGTGTGTGTGTGTGTGTGTGTGTGTGTGTGTGTGTGTGTGTGTGTGTGTGTGTGTGTTCGTGTTCGTGTGTGTGTGCGTGTATGTGAGTGTTCGTGTGTGTGTGGGTGTGTGTATGTGTGTGTTCATGTGTGTGTGTGTTTGTTTATTTATTTATTCATTTATTTATTCTTTTATATCGAGGATAATGGAATAACACTGATGTGCTTTTTTATGTCCAGTCCTCATGTATATGCAGTTTTATAAATTCTGTCATCTGTTCCCACCGGCACACAATGGCCTACTCTTACGAAAAGTGGAACAGGATTTAACGTGTGCGCAAGATGTTCTGCGCGCGCGCGCGCACGCGTGTGTGTGTGTGTGTGTGTGTGTGTGTGTGTGTGTGTGTGTGTGTGTGTGTGTGTGTGTGTGTCAGTGTCTTTGTCTGTGTCTGTGTCTGTGTGTCTGTGTCTGTGTCTGTGTGTATGTATAAGTGTATGTATGTGTATATACCATGCTTGTAGGCACCAAACACAAACTCTCCTCCATTCCAACAACTTCAATAGAATTCGGCAATACGTCAGTTCCGCTATCCACTTCTGTGAAGTATCTAGGAGTCGTTGTCGACAACACTCTCTCCATGCAAAAATTCATTACCCAAACCTGTCAGTCATGCTACTATCAACTACGGCGTATTAGCGCAATTCGAAAGTACCTGTCCACTGATGCAACATCCAAACTCGTCACTTCTCTTATTCTCTCACGTCTGGACTATTGCAATTCTCTTTTGGCTGGTCTGCCAGCATCATCCATCCACTCCCTTCAGCGTATACAAAACTCCGCAGCTCGTCTTGTCCTCAGAAAGAAAAAATCTGAGCACATTACCCCTCTCTTGAAATCTCTCCATTGGCTGCCTGTACCACAGAGAGTAAACTACAAGATCAATACCCTCTGTTACAAATGTCTCCACAATACTGCACTCTCTTACCTCTGTGAATGTCTTCACTTGTACACACCTTCTCGCTCCCTCCGCTCGTCGGCAGATACTTTGTCCTTAAGAATACCCAGATTCAACCTATCTACCGTTGGCCGCCGCTCTTTTTCTGTTTCTGGTCCATCGATCTGGAACGACCTTCCTCTCTCCCTCCGGCAAAAGCCTACTTATGACACTTTCAAATCCAACCTCAAGACACACTTATTCCAAACCTAAGTTTTGTCCTTCCTCTTCCATCTCTTACCTGTCCCGCCTTCAACATCCACCTGCCAAAGTGCATAATGTTTGTAGATGTGTGTGCGCGCGCGCGTGCTGCGTGCGTGCGTGCGTGCGTGTGTGTGTACATTCGAATTTGTTAAAACTGTAAATTGCTGTTGATTGTGTGTTGTCTTGGTTAAATGCAAGCGCTTTGATTTGTTTTTACAAGATATAGCGCTATACAAATTCCATGTATTATTATTATTATAATATATATATATATAGATATATATATATATATATATGTGTGTGTGTGTGTGTGTGTGTGTGTGTGTGTGTGTGCGTGTGTTGTGTGTGTGTGTGTGTGTGTGTGTGTCTGTCTGTCTGTCTGTCTGTCTGTCTGCAACGAGATTTGATCTGACTGACCCTGACGTGAACATCTGGACGTGACTTCCTCTTTCACTCCTTTTGAGCTCTTACAGGAAAAATCCTAAACCTGCAGAATGTTGGCATAAATTGCAGGATCTTGAGCGTGCTTTCTCGATCCTCTCCATCCATGTAAATTCAAAACAAGGAAGTGCAGCAGTAGCAGGTCTGCACAAAAACTGACCTGGAAAATCGTTAAAATACGCACATGTAGTTGCTTTTTTTTCCAGACGCTGCACTGCTGTGGTTCAAACTCGATGCAGAAGACTTCGGGATTTGTATGTTTTTATATTTTAAAAAATATATATAGCCTTCTCTATTTTTTCACCGAGAATATGTACGCAGTGATTGTGATTTTTTTTCTTCTTGTGTTTCTCTTGCAGTTGTAGCAGACAAGGACACTGTGCTGTGTGGCATGTGCTATTGAGTTGTTTACAATTAGTTTATCATGAGAGACCGGGATAGCCTAGTGGGTAGAACAGCAGGAGGCTATTGTGTGCCGGTGGAAACAGATGACAAAATTGACAAAACTCTACACACACTTTGACTGGACGTAAGTGCTTATTCCCTAATCCTCGATATAAAGACACGATATACATGATATACATGAACATAAAAAGAGAACAGGGGAGCAAATGAGAGAGGAAGATGCAGGGATAGACAGACGAAAAACTGGACAAAGACCATCACAGACTGGACCAGCCTTGACATGGCTGTGCTGTTGCTGCCAAAGGCTGCAGACAGACAGACCAGCCTGGGGTAAAGTGTCGACCAACTGTCCCTGGCCTCCTGTCCCCCTGACGACTATATTGGACAAGGGACTGCTACTACTCCTGCTGCTGCTGCTGCTGCTGCTGCTGCTGCTGCTGCTGCTGCTGCTGCTGCTGCTGCTGCTGCTGCTGCTGCTGCTGCTGATGATGATGATGATGATGATGATGATGATGATGATGAGATGATGATGATGCTCATGCTGGTGCTGATCATGATCATGATCATGATCATGAATAGGGGAAAGAGGGGGAAGAGGAGGCAGTAACTAAACAGAGTTAAACTAAGTTAATTATGATTTATGATGAAAGATTTTGATTTCAATATAATTATGACAAATAAAGATGTTTCAGGAACAAATAGTAAAAAAACAAATAAATAAATAAAATAATAAATTTAAAAAAGAGGAGGGATCTCTCTCTTTCTGTTCTGTTTCTGTTTCTGTCTGTCTGTCTGTCTGTCTGTCTGTCTGTCTCCTCTCCTCTCTCTCCTCTCTCTCTCTCTCTCTCCTCTCTCTCTCTCTCTCTCTCTCTCTCTCTCTCTCTCTCTCTCTCTCCTCTCTCTCCTCTCTCTCTCCTCTCTCTCCTCTCTCTCTCTCTCTCCTCCTCTCTCTCTCTCCCCCTCTCTCTCCTCTCCTCCTCTCTCTCCTCTCTCTCTCTCTCTTGCTTCTTGTACACTTAAAATAGCAGTGCATAACATTGCTGTGTTTGTAATAACAAGCACTTCTCAGTAACAATGAACATTTTTTAAAACAATCTTTTATAAACTAAGTGCATCCGTTCACCTTTAACTCTTCACTTTCTACCCAAACTCAAATTTTCTCCCTGAAAATAATATCCACCTTTTAAACGCCCATTTCTCTTCCCTTAAGTGCTTATCTTTCTCAAAGATATTTACATGTGTATGACATGAATAAACCTGGGTCTCCCTAGTCCTCTCAAGACTTTTCTGTTAGTACCCCATGTCCTTTGTTTTATTTATCTAGATGCTGGCTAAGTGGGAAATACCTTCGCAATACTATACTGTCTTTATTGTGTTGTCGTTGTCTGTTTCGGGAGTGAGTGTGAGTTCTTGCCTTTTTGTTTATTACTTGTTCATCAAAAGTCAA
>CM060325.1:11844788-11847288 GCA_030674155.1 Stramonita haemastoma | reverse complement strand
GGAGGTTTTTTTTAGATGAAAGCTTAGAGACATTATTGACTGTTAAGTGGTACACAAGCAAAGGACTAACGTAGAAATAAGAACAAAACAAAACCATCAAGAATGATACTTTTTTTTTGATACTATTTTCGTATAAGTGATACAAAACAAAAAAGCTGAGATACTATTGACTGCTAAGTGATGAACAAAACATACAATTAAGATTGACATCTTTTTTTTTACATTTCTTCGCATAAGTGATACTAAGCAATGGTGCTAGGATGAAATAAAAAGACAAAGAAAGTTGATAGACATATTATTCACTGCTAAGTTATGAACAAGTGTACATGTACACATGAGATCATAATATACAATCAATATTGGTATGAACTGTTTTGTTTTTACTTTTTTTGTTCACATAAATAATACTAAACAACGGTGTTATGAGATAATAAAAAAAAATAAATCTGAGAGACATTATTCACTGCTAAATGATAATAAGCAAAAGAGTAAACGCAGAAATGAGAGGGGAAAACATGTCATCAATATTGGTATAAAAATGTTTTGTTTTTACTTTTTGTTCACATTAGTGATACTTAAAAAAACCAGTGTCAGGATAAAATAATATGAAAAAACACAGAAAGCTGACAGTCATGTAAGTAATGAACAAGCAAGAGAGTAAACGTATAAATGAAAACAAAACATACAATTAAGATTGGTCTAACCATTATTTTTACATTTCTTCACATTAGTGGTAATAAGCAATGGTGTTAGGATAAAATAAAAAATTTCAGAAAACTGAGAGACACATTATTCACTGCTAAGTGGTGAACAAACGTAACAAGAGTACGCTAAAAAATGAGATCACAATATACAATCAAGGTCGGTATAAAATGAGTTTTAATTTTTACTTTTTGTTCACATTAGTGACGCTAAACAATGGTGTTATGAGATAACAAAAAAAAAAGTTGAGATACATTATTCACTGCTAAATGATAAACAAGCAAAAGAGTTAACGTAGAAATGAGAAAAAAGTATGATCAACATCGGTATGAAAAGTGCTTTTTTTTTACTTTTTGTTTACATTAGTTACATTAGAGTTTGGATAAAATAAAATTAAAAAATTTTTTTAAGCTGAGGGACATACTACTGACTGCTAAGTGTTGAACAAGCACAGGATTAAACGTAGAAATGAGGGGGGGGGGGAAACATACCATTAAAATTGGTATAACATCCTTTAAACATTTGTTTTCACTTCAGTGATACTAAACAATGGTGTCAGAATAAAAGAAAAATGTTAACAAGCTGAGAGACATATCATCCACTGCTAAGTGGTGAACAAGCCAGCAAGAGTAGCCTACACGTAAAAATGAGATCCCAATATACAATCAAGGTCGGTAATAAATGGGTTTTTTATTTTTTACTTTTTGTTCACATTAGTGATACTAAACAATAATTGTGTATGGGGAAAATATAAAAGAAAGTTGAGAGACATTATTCACTGCTAAAATAATGATGAACAGGCAAAAGAAGTAAACGTAAAAATTAAAGCAAATGTTAGGAGAAAATCAAAAAGAAAGTTGAGAAACATAATTATTATCGACTGCTAAGTAGTGAACAAGCAAAGGACTAAACGAGAGCAGAGCATAAAATTAATCTGGTATGAAAATGCTATTTTTACGTGATTTTTTTTTTCAAAATGGTAATACTAGATTATCCCCCCCCTTACTCGCCTACCCACCCACCCACCCCCCTCCACCCCACCCCTAACCCGTCTCTTCCTACGTAGCACACACACACTCATTTCAGAACTTTTCTTAATGACATCCATTGTTCCAGGCCCAAAGTTCTGTGGTGCCTGATATCAGCAAAGTGTCGGGCCTACATTGATAATATAAGAGGATGTTATATTTGACATGTTATGGGGTTTTTGTTTTGTTTTTGTTGATTTCTTTTACTTCCTCGACTATAGAACTCCGAGGTTTACCAATGGTGAAATGTTTTGTTTATGCAACCAGTTTGCTCACTATGAAGGTAGCCACATTTCGTCTTCGGGAATATAATTCTACTGAGAATGTTCATGTTTCCACAACCCACCAGACGCTGACAAGGATCACGGGATCTTTAACGTGTACAATTCGATCTTCTGCGTGTGTATATATATACACGAAGAAGAGACTTAAGACGAACCTGGGTGTTTAGACATCATTCCTGAAGACAAAATACGGCTACCTTAATGGTGGGTTAAAAAAAAAAGAACACTTACGCAAACATCTCACCATTGGTGAACCTCGGAGCTCTTTATCCGAAGAAGTGAAAAACAATCAGCGTGAGAGCCCGAGTCTGCCCCTCTAATCTATAAAGGCTATCCCTCCCCACCCACCCACCCACCCACCACCAGCCCCACTTCACCCCAGCCCTTCCTAACCCCCCACCCCCCTCTCTCTCTCTCTCTCTCTCTCTCTCTCTCTTCTCTCTCTCTCTCTCTCTCTCTCCTTTCTCTCTGTCTCTGTGTCTCTGT
>CM060325.1:11834788-11837288 GCA_030674155.1 Stramonita haemastoma | reverse complement strand
GAGGGGGGAAACCAGCTTCAGGTTTATATGTTCAACATGTGGGATCAACAACGTGACATAATCATAAAGCACATGAAAAACGTTCGCAGAAACCCCATACATACAAAAGCCCAAACATGAATAGAGAGGAAGTTAGTGAAACGCTCTTCAGTGACATGCTCCAATGAATCTGTAGCAAGAATGAGAGGAGAAGATGACGACGACGATGAAGACGATAATGATGATGAGGAGGAGGAGAATGACGATGATGATGAAGAAGATGATAATGATGCAGATAATATGTGGAAAGATGCAGATGTGTAACCGGGTTTTATGCACACGTTGGAGCACTGTGAAGATGAAGAACACTTCATGCCATCTTCAATATCCACCGACCTTCTGCAGACAATCAAAGTGAATGAGAGAGAGGGGGGGAGAGAGGGGGAGAGAGAGGGGGAGGAGGAGAGAGAGAGAGAGAGAGAGAGAGAGAGAGAGAGAGAGAGAGAGAGAGAAGAGAGAGAGAGAGAGAGAGAGAGAGAGAGAGAGAGAGAGAGAGAGCTGTCTTCAAAGATGTAGAATTCCCAACTCCACGCTCCCAAACAACAACATCATTATAAATGATGAAAAAAGCTACCTGACAGATAGGAACGTCGAAGACTGACAAAATGAGAGGGGACAAACTCCAGATAATAGCTTTAATAAATAAACAAACATCCCTTACATAAATAAACAAACATCCCTTAAATAAATAAACAAACAAACATGCAGAAACAAATATTGAAAAATAAACAAACAAGCGAGCAAAATAAAAAAATATATAAACAAACACAAAATAATACAGAATAAAAACAAACACGAAAATAAAACCAACGTAAACACAAATAAAGAAATGTAAAGAAATGAGAAAATAAGACAAACAAAAGAAACAAACAAATACAAAATAAAAACAAACTTTGTCTTCTCCTTTCTCTGAAAAAAAAAACGATGGCTTTGCATTTGAACATAGTATTTTCCTTTATTTCGCTCATTCTTACCTATCCCTAACCCCGAAGGCGGAATGCTGCTACCTTGATGGTGGGTAAAAATGGTTGCATACGCAAAATCTCACCATGAGTGAGCCTCGTAGGTTGTAGATGCTGTTGGTGAGCCTCGTAGGTTGTAGATGCTGTGGGTTTGAATCTTGTGGTTTGAAGGAACTAAAAAGATTTCCGGGTGGGGTTCTTCTTCTTGTTGGAACTCTAAGACAGCTTGGAAAGAGTGCTTCCTCGCTGAGGAACAAAAAAAGCAAAAACAAGCAAACAAAATATTTGTGACGCTCCACCACATAAGGAGTCGCTTTGCACCAGAGGTCAATTTTTAGTTATTGACAAGTTAATAATTTGCAATAAAATGGCTATACAATACAAAAAAACAGATTGAAAATCGGACAACTCTGTGCAAAGTTATTACAAATTGAAATGATAGACTGCAGGATGGGACAAAATGAGAAATGAGCAAGTTTATTTTTGTAACAGGTTGTCAGGATGAGGGCTTGGGTATTTTGAAAACACATTTAAAAGCAAAAGAAATAAAAACTATGCCTAAATATTTCAGTTCAAGGTAGAAAAACGGATATAGTTTAATAATCAATCAAAATCTCAAAATTGACAACTTGACCCCCACCTGCCTTTAATGGCTCCTAGCGCAAAATTGGGTAATGTGCTAAACGACTCATTTCGTGGTGGAGCGTCACATTTATCCCTTTAGCTAGGTATTTGCCTGTTGCTCATTGTAACCCAGATGTACAATAGCTTGGAAACAGTGGTTCCTAGCTGAGGAACAAACAAGCAAAACAAGCGAAACACCTGAACCAAACCAGGCCAAAGCCAGATAACTAACAATTAAAATGGGCGTACCTCTGCGGGATTATGAAGTTCTATTGCTTTGGGCTGTCAGTAGACACAGAAAAAAAAAAAAAGAAAAAAAAAAAGCAGTATGCAGAAAATCTAAACAAATCAAACAAAAAAAACAAGCCAATCTGTTTGTTTGTACTTGTTTTTTGTTTTTTTTGTTTTTTTGTTTTTTTTTGGGGGGGGTTGGTATTGTGTCTTCTGTAAAGCACTAAAAAGTCGAAAATACATGGGTATACTTTTTTGTTTTATTTTTGTTTGTTGTTTTGTTGTGTGTGTGTGGTGTGCGTGCGTGCGTGCGTGCGTGCGTGCGTGCGTGCGTGCGTGCGTGCGTGCGTGCGTGCGTGCGTGCGTGTGTGTGTGTGTGTTCGATTCATTTTACGTCTTTTCACAAAATGTGATATTAGACATTAAAAAAAAAAGAAAAAAAAGGAAAAGAAATGTGTGTGTGTGTTTGTGTGTGTGTTTGTGTGTGTGTGTGTGTGTGTGTGTGTGTGTGTGTGTGTGTGTGTGTGTGTGTGTGTGTGTGTGTGTGTGTGTGTGTGTATGTGCGTGCGTGCGTGTGGGGGGGGGGGTGTATGTGTGTGTGTGTGTGTTTTGTTGGTTGGTTGGTTGGTGGGTTAGTTTGTGTA
>CM060325.1:11828526-11833526 GCA_030674155.1 Stramonita haemastoma | reverse complement strand
ATAACCCTGAAAGAAATGAATCCCGAGTTGCTCTTGGGTGTAAGTGAGTGTGGCTTACTACAGGGGTTCACTGCTGACAAATGTGTCTCTTCAACACTTGGTTTTGAAAATGAATTTTGAAGTCTAACAAAGGAAAAAAAAAGTATTCATAGGGTTGATCCCCCCCCCCCTCTCTCTCTCTGAGGGTTAGGTTTTTTTATAAAATCATTCTGCTTAATCTTTTACCACCAATAAATAAATTTCGTCATCTTTATCTCTCTCTCTTAATGTCTTCCACATCCATAATTCCCAACATATGTGCTTATATATGCGTATATATGTGCATGCGTACATGTGTGCGTCTTTAAATGGTAAGGGTATTTGGGGGTGGGGGGTGGTGGAGAGGTTTTATAAACTGGTAAGTTTACACAGACATGACTACTGAAATCCATGTGTTGATATTCTCTTCAGACTGATACGTGGATAAAGCAAGATGATGATACAGAAGAGAGCTAATCAGATCAGAAACCAAAATGAAAGAAATATCCAACGATATACATCTACTGAAACTTCTTCACAAATGTCACAGTAAACAAACACTAAACCTTGTAAAGCATCTTCTGGCTTTCAGAAAACTGGGAAAGTGTAATGACTTCAAGAACACTGGGAACTACATATGACTTAATTAAAGAAGATTGGGAAATGTGTCTGGAAAACTGGGAGATGTGTAGTACCCTAGAGAAAAGCAGTCACAAATCTTTTAAGGAAATACTGAGCAAAGCTTGGCAGAAAGAACTAGCCACTCCACTGTGAAGTGACAGAAGGCATCAGAGAAAATGAACAAAACAGTCTACACTGAGTAAGCATGCAGTCTGATCCCTGTCTGGTTTCCCGGTTACACAAGATTTTACCAAAAGGGAGGGGAGGGGGGGGCATGTTTCTACATTTACAATACTACATGTTAATAGTCATATTTAAATTCAGAATGCTGCACAGTGATATAATATAGTCTACATTTAAAATACTACAGTCATAATTATACATTCAACTTTGAAGTATCGCATAAAACAAATAACAATGTATCTAAGTCTAAAATACTACACTGCCATACAATTAAATCAAAAGTGCTACAGTTGTGTATCTATGATAACGACATCCAATCATGTATCTGGAGTCAAGTGCTACAGTCATGTATTAAGGTTCAAGTGCTACAGTCATGTTATCTAGGTTCAAAGTGACGAAGAACTGGTGGAATGAAATCAAAGAATGTCTAAAGGAAACTGTACCTAACCACAACACCCCATGAACAGATTCTAGCCTCCTCAGAAAAAACTGTGGCTGATGATGAAACTAAAAGAACTGAGACAAAAGGAATTGAGCGACCATGAACTAAAACAACACATGTAGTAATATGGTACCAGATCTTGGCAATACTAAAGTAGAGGTATGAGTGTGTGCGCGTGCGTGTGTGCGTCCATAGACCAGCCTATATCTCAGAAAAAGCAACATCAAAACCACTATTTCTTAAAAGAAGAAGAAAAAGAAATCAAGCCACAAGCCATTGACGGCCATTTGGGCGACTTTTTCCAGCCTCACTCAGTCATCTCCTGAACATGAACACGAGTTGACAGCTCTCTGCCTATGTCCATCTGGAGGTCAATTCAACAACTCTGTCATCCCTAACATCTGAAGACCAGTTAACAGCTCTCTGCCTATGTCCATCTGGAGGTCAATTCAACAAATCTGTCATCCCTAACATCTGAAGACCAGTTAACAGCTCTTGCCTATGTCCATCTGGAGGTCAATTCAACAAATCTGTCATCCCTAACATCTGAAGACCAGTTAACAGCTCTCTGCCTATGTCCATCTGGAGGTCAATTCAACAACTCTGTAATCCCTAACATCTGAAGACTGGCATCACTGACCAAAGCTTACTAAGACACAGCTGTGCATTTTAAACAAACTGTCACTTTACAGTGTATCTTTATCAAAAAATAAATAAATAAATAATTCTAAACATTCAACAACATACCTGTCAAAATGTCTTGCTGTGTGTGTGTGTGTGTGTGTGTGTGTGTGTGTGTGTGGGGTGTGTGTGTGTGTGTGTGTGTGTGTGTGTGTGTGTGAGTGCGTGCACGCGTGCATGCATGTGTGCGTGCGTGCGTGTTTCTCTCTGTGTCTGTGTGGGTTTTTTCTTTAAAATTTTCATTAATGTATTTATTTCTTTTTAGTCCCTGATTCTTGCTAGCTAAAAACTCCATGACGGAGCTAACAGCTGGTGCCAATGTCCTGCAGACTGCTGGAGAGAATTTCTGGTTCATACTGGACAGTCATGTTACTGAACAGTGCCCAGCCTGACCACACCCTGAAAAGTCATGAATACTTTAGAAAAATATATATATATATATCATCCTGAAATATACTGAAGTATTCAAAACCAACACTATCTTCAAGGTAACTGAACATTTAATCTATTCAAAAGGATTTTGCAGAATGTGAATATGACAGTTCCAAAGCATTTTAAATCAAAAAGCTAAGAAACAGAAATGTTTATATCTACAACAATCCAAATCAACTTGATTCCTAAAGAGAAAAGCCTGCTGGATTCTGCAACTGATCCACGGGTAGACCTCACAGATAAAAAAAATAAAAAATTTTAAAAAAACCTCAGAGTACAAAACTGATATCAGACGTTGAGCTGTTCTCAAACAAAAGAGGATTATGTAGGATGATAAAGAATTTAACAGAGGAGAGGGGTGACCCAGTACACAATACACCAGGAGTTTTGCAACCCAGACTGTACTGACTTTGGATATTAACACACTGACCTCTCAACCCAGACTATACTGACTTTGGATATTAACACACTGACCTTACAACACAGACTGTAGTGACTTTGGATATCAACACACTGACCTATCAACCCAGACTGTACTGACTTTGGATATTAACACACTGACCTCTCAACCCAGACTGTACTGACTTTGGATAATTATATAACACACTGACCTGTCAACCTAGACTGTACTGACTTTGGATATTAACACACTGACCTCTCAACCCAGACTATACTGACTTTGGATATTAACACACTGACCTCTCAACTCAGACTGTACTGACTTTGGATAATCATATAACACACTGACAGTCAACCCAAACTGTACTGAGGACAGAAGGAATCTTGACTATCAGTAAATCTATCATGATGGCATCAGCTACACACAGACTGCGTGGAGTTATACTGAGGACAAAGGAATCCTGACTATCCATCTATCATGATGGCATCAGCTACACACAGACTGTGTGGACTTATACTGAGGACAGAAGGAATCCTTGACAACAGGGGAAAGGCCAAAGGGTGGGAGGTGGGGAAGGTTGTACAACAACAGTACAAAGAAACAAAATGTACACAGCTGATTTCTAACAGGTATATAGCTCTCTCTCTCTCTCTCTCTCTCTCTCTCTCTCTCTCTCTCTCTCTCTCTCTCTCTCTCTCTCTCTCTCTCTTTCTACTCTCTCGCACACACATAAACATGCACATGTAGTGATCTACTCATACACACACACGCACACACACACAACACACACACCTACACATACACACACACATCTACACACACACAAACACACACACACAGGCACACACACATCTACACACACATACCCACACACACAAACACAAACACACACACACACATGCACACACACCACCAGCACCTACTCCACTCCCCCAAAAGTCCCTCGAAGAAGACTATAAACCGAGACCATGTGTGCAAACGCATGCAGAACATCTTGCGCACGTGTCAAAGCCTGTTCCATTTTTCAGAAGAGTAGGCCAATGTGTGCCAGTAGGAACAGATGACAAAATTCACAAAACTGCATACACAAAGAGACCAGCTGTATAAAAAAAAAGCACACAAGTGCCTATTCCATTATCCTTGAAATGAAACAATAAAAATATAAAATAAAATAAATAAAACATACTAACAACAGACGCACAGAGCACTGAACAATACGTTAATCCACAGGCTTACCTACCACTACCTGAACTGAAGTCACAATGTTAACACAGAAATATCATCAGCTGAAAGGGGGGACTGAGAAAAGGGAATCCCAAACCGATCTATTCTAGTATGAACAGTCTTTCTGATGATACTATAAACCAAGGCCCCGTGTGCGAACGCACGCAGAACATCTTGTGCACACATTAAATCCTGTTCTGCTTTTCTTAAGAGTAGGCCATCATGTGCCGGTGGGAACAGATGACATTTACAAAACTGCATACACGCGAGGACTAGAAGTAAAAAAAGCACAACAGTGCTTATACCATTATCCTCGATATAAAAGAATAAAATTAAATAAATAAATAAACACTCCTGCCTCTTAAATTTCTTTTGCTGTGAGTGATGCTTCTCTGAAGTTCAAACGTTCTGCTGGCTCTTTGGGTAGAATAGCAAAACTTGTTCCCATACCATGTCTGGTGCTGGATTTCTGCCTATTGCAGCTACTACTTCTTCACTTAGTCTCTGAAGCCTTTCCTGGGAATGCAGCAGTGACCTTTGCCCTGTTTCAGCTGGCCAAGGAAGACAGCTTCAGTTTTTTCGGTGTCCTCCATCCTTGCTCCATATTCAGCCCAACCAAGCTGCTACTGCAGCACTATGGACTCCAGACCAGACAGGTTGGCTCTGTGACAAATTTCTTCATTGGTGATGTTATCTTGCCACTGAACGCCAAGGATGGAAGGAAGGAGAGCAGTGTTGATGGAAGGAGAGCAGTGTTGATGGAAGGAGAGCAGCCTTGATGCAAGGAAGACAGCGTTGATGCAAGGAAGACAGCGTTGATGCAAGGAAGACAGCGTTGATGGAAGCACCCCAACAGCTTGATCAGCTGACGACAGTACAGGACCCAGGGCAGGAACTATACCACAGGGCAGCGCCACCACAGCTCGGTGTGCTTGGGATTTTGTTGACAGGTGGGGGATTGGTTTTGCCTTACATTCTTGGACAATATATAGACAGCAA
>CM060325.1:11813526-11826026 GCA_030674155.1 Stramonita haemastoma | reverse complement strand
TACAGACAGTTTATATGATTTTGAACCTCAGTTGTGAAAAGGTCTTGAAAGTATACACAGACAGATCTGTCTTAGAATCAGCCATGTGTGGGGCTGCATTCGTTATAACCTACTTAAAAATAAAAAGATCTTTTTGTATTGGAAATTTTTTTTCAATATTCACATCTGAATTGTTTGCAATTTTTAAGGCGCTAAATTATCTTTCAAATATTTCTCTTGTGATTTACAATGTCGGTTTTACTTGCTCTGAAACATTGGGACTCTAAAATGAGAAATTATGTTATTTTTTAAATCAAGTTTCTTGTGCATTCTCTTATTGCTAAAGGTATTGGGATACATTTCTGCTGGGTGCCATCACATTGCGGTGTTTACTGGACCAAGTTGGCAGATTCTCTGGCAAAACGCGGTGCTTCTGATTGTAAAGTGACATAGTGATTAAAAGTATAGGTCTACGTTTATCTCCATTTGAAATCATTTCAATTCTTGCAAACTCTAAGTATTCAAAGAAATCATTATTCATAAACTACGTCTAAATGCTTGGAAAAACTAACTATTCAAAAAATGTTTTCTGCACTTGTTCTGCTATTATATCAGCCCATCATTTATTGTTTGATTGCCCTGTGCTCATTGCCTCAACTAAAAGCAAAAGGGTAGATCTAAGAAAAAAATATGGAAATATCCAAAGTGTTCTGTATGATTCCGAGTCGCATGTCCTAGTATCAATTGCAGATAGTATTTGCCAGTCACCAGTAGGACAGTTACTGTAAATGAAATTTTATAAACTTATCATCATCCACTACATTCTTCATCCTTTCATCTTTCCCCTCATCCCCTTTTCAGTGCATTCTTAAAGTGAATGTACCATTGTCTAAATCACCTTGTAGTGAATGGACATTAAACCAATGAGAAGAAGAACATAAATGTGTGCACATCAATTGCCTACATTAGTGCATGCTATAAAGGGAAAGAATATACTTAAGGTACAAGTTTACTTATAGAACAGAACTTAAAAAACAAACAAACAACTATTCTGCTTGATGAGAAAAGAGAGAGAGAGAGAGAGAGAGAGAGAGAGAGAGAGAGAGAGAGAGAGAGCAGTAAAAAACTGTCATTAATTTGGGGGGGAGGGGGGAGGTTGCATGAGTTCCTTTTAAAAAATTTAGTGAGAAAACTTTTTTGACATTTTATTTTAGAATAAGAAAAAAGTAACTTCAAATAGGATAAACTTGTCAGAGCTAAATTCCAGGATTTTTTTTATTTAAAGGGCGACACTCGGCAGAGTGCCCCTGAAGGGAAAAAACGCGATTGTCTCCCTTCCTCCAGCCACCTTACAGAGATCAGTATAAACTCGAGGATATGATATTAATTTTAGCTGCATATTTATTTTTTTGACTTCTGATCTCTATACAACTGCACCCCATCAAGATTCGATACCCTCCCATATGGGAGCTGACACCTAATAAACAGGCCTAATCATTAAAAAAAATTATTTTTAAAAAATCATCAAAACTGTCCTCACCTACCTCGATTTTAACCAGTAAAGGATGCAGAAAGCAAATCACTTATTTTTGATGGAGTGACAAAGATAAAATCCTTCATAAACGCTACATTTTAAACTCTGGCCTTACTCTGTCAATGTCATAGTTGTTTTTTTGATCATGAATCGTTTTCCATCTAATCCACAAACTCACATGTTGTCCACCATCTTGTTTTTTGTCTTTTCGCGGTAGGCCTGCCTAAATGAAAGACAATGGTTGGTCAGTTCTGACCAATGGGAAGCATTGACAGAAAACGGTACTTGGTGATTGTTAGGCCTGTGGGGGAATCTGCAATGGTAGCCTACAGCCTATAATCCACACAAAATGATATTTCTGCAAAGTGGAGATTTGAAACATCACCCACAATTTCACAGAATAAAATATCTGAAGTGTCAAATAAACACCTTTAATTAACCAGCAGTCAAGGGGGGGGGGGGTTGCATGAGTTCCTTTCAACAAATTTAGTGAGACAACTTTTTTCGACATTTTCTTTTAGAATAAGAATAAAGTAACTTCAAATAGGATAAACTTATCAGGCTTAATTCCAGGGGGGGAGGGGGGTATTTAAAGGGAGACACTGGGCCCCAATCAAAATTGGATACCCTCCTATATGGGAGCTGGCACCTGATAACAGGCCTAATCTTTTTTTTTATAATAAAAATCATCACAACTGTCCTAACCTACCTGAATTTTAAGGAAAAATCCTTTGGTAAAGCCACATTAAAACTGTGACCCTTCTCTGTTAATGTCACAGTTGTTTTTGCTCATGAATTCTTTTCCATCTTAATCAACAAACTCACATGTTGTTCGCCATCTTGTTTAACATTCTTTGTACTGTTGGCCTAGCCTAAATGAAAAACAATGGTTGGCCAGTACTGACCTATGGGAAGCATTGACAGAAAACAGTATTGGTGTTTGTTAGGCCTAGCCTAAAGGCTTAATAATTCTGATAACATGCACAGCAACCGTGACAGGCAATAGCCTAGAGTAGGCCTGGCCTAGCAGACGTTTAAATGTTCGGGAATCTCGCAATGGTGCAGCCTATGGAAATGACATTTCTGCAAAGTAGAGATTCCAAACATCAACTGACACAGAATAAAATATCTGAAGATGCAAATAAACACCTTTAATTAACCACCAGTCAAGTAAAAAACACTTCAATTATCCTATCAACAGCAATTACAATACTGACAGGCATATTGATAGGAATCATAATCAGGAAAGACAAGGTAGCTACATTTGATATTGGTCTAAACATTCCATCCAAGATAGCCCAACTTCAAATAAAATCATCACACACACACACACACACACACACACACACACACACACACACACACACACACACACAAGCGCGCTTGTGTGCGTGTATGTGTGTGTAATTGTGCGCATGCGCACACACACACACACACACACACACACACACACACACACACACACATGCGTGCCTGTATATGGCTCTGTAAGTGCACACACACACACACACACACACACACACACACACACACACACACACACACACACACACACACACACACACGTGCGTGCGTGCGTGCGTGCGTGCGTGCGTGCGTGTATATGGCTCTGTAAGTGTGTGTATGTGTGTGTGAGCGCTGGCATGCTGGCCTGTTTGTATCTGTGTGCCTGTTTGCGCGGGGCGTGTGTGTGTGTGATTATAATTATCTGCTTTTTTATTTCCAGGAATAATGGAATAAGCACTTGTACTTTTTTTTTTTTTTTACATCCAGTGTCGTGGGTATGCAGTATGTGCCTGCAGGGGTGTGTGTGTGTGTGGTTGAGGGATGTTGGTGTTAGTGGGTATGCGAACTTCTGCCTTCTGCAGGTGCATAGGCTACATGTGTGTGTGTGATGATGCTCAGAGCGGAAATTCTGAATACAACAGTCTGCCTTTAAGCTGTTTGCATACTACTCCCGATCCAGAAGGTATAAATTACTGAATACAATGTGCCGGCAATGGGTGGCTATTGGTTCTGAAATGATAATATGCGCTGTTGTCCTTCTCATGACATCAAATGCTATGCACTATAGGTAACTGTTGTTTTTACATATTCATTTTTTTTAATGTGATTGCATTGTATCAACTATTGGATGGCAAAATTGTATGAATTGGAACCTTTCTGAAAAAACAACAATAAGCCCCACAGTATGTGAATAGATTGATTTCAACCAACTCGATGTATGTTGTACTTTATGCTTATTTTATGGGAGAGGACAAGGACCAATACCAAGTAATACGTAATTATCAGTTTTGTTTCTGGGTGATATTGGACTCGGTGGTCTTCTAAGATGCAGGATTAATGAATGAAGACATGTTAACTGTGCTTGTAGGCATTTTTGTCTCAGCCACTGCTTTAATCCTGTTTAAGGAAATATGCATGTATGGGTGTATATTTTTGTGTTGCCAAGGTCTAAACAAAGACTGTGAGAAGTTATGACTGAGTGGGCTTCTTGGTTGGTTGGTTGGTTTGTCTTTTTCCCTCTTTCTGCCCTTGTACCTTGACATGTATTGTGGCCATAGGCCCATAGGGCATTAAAGTTTCAGTGTTCTGCATGCCTGTGCATGCATGCGTGCATGCGTGCGCGTGCCTGCATGTGTGTGTGTGTGTGTGTGTGTGTGTGTGTGTGTGTGTGTGTTTTAAGTTGCTTTAGATTTTGAAAATTATACCGTTATCTCTGAATTTTAACTAAAACATGGAGAAGGCTACAGTTTAAAATCTCATTCGTACGTAGACAAAACGTGACCAGAAGGAAGCAATTTAAGAACCACCGCAGCAGCAACAACAACAACAACAACAACAACAACTACAACAACAACAAACTTGATAATTGTAGATAGGGTGTGTTTTATGTTTTTTATCATTATGAAATGTCCAATTAGCTATTATTTTACTCATTTACACTTTTGCTCGCTTATAAGAAAGTACATTCAAAATAGTGTTCAGGTGCTCGGGAAGAAAAGAAAAGCTAAAATCGGGTCCCCTCGACTTTCTTATAAGGGGGTCCCACTGTAATAATAATATTAAAAAAAAATAATAATAATAATAGTAGTAGTAGTAGTAGTAGTAGTAGTAGTAGTAGTAGTAGTAGTAGTAGTAGGCACCCATCAGCCTCGGTAGACTATGGAGTTGCGCTCTAGTCTTAAGAGGCAAAGCCTGGGTAAGTAAGTATGGAGGGCAAACTGTTACCCATGCAGCAGACCCCCCCCCCTCCACGCCACTGGAATGATCTGTTGGAAAGACAATGACCGATAGGAATGGTTCCAGTATCGTTGCAGGAGCCACCAGAACGTTGCCATACACAGCCCCAAGCCGCCCTGGGACTCCAGCTCCCCGATTTTTCCTCAGGGATAGTGTCTAAACACGACACCTGTGTGCATGCCGGGTTTGTTTTTTTTAAAAATAATTTTTGTCATCTGCTCCTATCGGCACACAATGGCCTGCTCTTCCGAAAGACAGAACGGGGTTTTAACGTGTGGGCAAGATGTTCTGCGTGCTTTCCCACGGGCCTCGGTTTCTAGTCTCATCCGAATGACTTTGACATTCAGTTCGATTTTTTCGTCAGTCACCAGTGTAATCATCATCATCATCATCATCATCATCATCATCATCATCATCATCATCATCATCATCCTTCACAACAATAACAATAACAATAACAATCGGTAATGAAAGGGGAGGGGGAGCAGAGTGTTTGTTATAATATTAGTGCTGCCTGCCTGCATCATTCTTCTGCAGTTTCGGTGTGGTGTAAAATTCAGAGCTGCTATTTACCAAAAGCGCTTTGGACTTTTAGAGACGTCTACAAGTTCTTTGACTCTAAAGGTAAAGATGTCCCATAACCTAGGCGGTTGTAGGGAGCGTCAGCGTCAGAGACCTCAGCTTCTCTAGGGACCAGCATACTGAGGACGGCGCCCATCTCCTCTCCCTCGCTACTTAACCTTCCCTGACCCTAAAGAGGACAGGTATCCACTTACTGCTGGGGGAACTGTACTGAAACCAAGGCGCGCAAACAGTCACCCATCTAACTGGTAGCCTAACCACGATCGCTGCTTAACTTGACTTGAGGAAAGCGAGTGTTCTGACCACTTAGCTATCCCGCCCCTACTCTTTCTATAGTCTTGCTGCTTCTCTTTTATATTCTATTTTATACCACTTTATGTCACAGCAGATTTCTCAGCATGAAATTCGGGCTGCTCTCCCCCGGGAGAACTCTTGCCACAAGTGCAGCGCCAACCCATATATATATATAGAAGAGAGAGAGAGAGAGAGAGAGAGAGAGAGAGAGAGAGAGAGAGAGAGAGAGAGAGAGAGAGAGAGAGAGAGAGAGAGAGAGAGAGAGAGAGAGAGAGAGAGATAGATAGATAGATAGATAGATAGATAGATAGATAGATATCCCCGAGCCGCCCTGGGGACTCAACTCCCCATTTTTGCCTCAGGGATGGTGTCTAAACACACATGTGTGCATGCTGGATGTTTTTTTTTCATATAATTTTGTCATTGGCTTCTACCGGCACACAATGGCCTGATCTTCCGAAAGGCGGGGTTTTAAGGCGGGGTTTTAACGTGTGCGCAAGATGTTCTGCATGCGTTCGTACACGGGCTTCGGTTTATAGTCTCATCCAATGAGGCTTCTGTCTAATTGTGGCTTTATATTCTTTCCTGGGTATGATATAGTGTGCTTTGTCTTCACCCTTTTTAATTCTTTTGCACTTTCTGGGTTGCCTCCGAGCAAGTCTTTTCTTTTGCAGGCATTCCTGATCATAGCACCTGGATTTCTGAGTAGAAGCTCTGCTGTTGCCCCCAACCTTGCTAAACATACTCTGTGCAGCATTATTCAGATGATCATTAAACAAGTGCAGGGTTATTTAGATGATCATCAAACAAGTGCAGCATTATTTAGATGATCATTATTTAACATGTGCAGCGTTATATAGATGATCTTTAAACAATGTGCAGCGTTATTTAGATGATCATTGAACATGTGCAGCGTTATTCAGATGATCATTAAACAAGTGCAGCGTTATTTTAGATGATTATTGAACAAGTGCAGCGTTATTTAGATGATCATTAAACAAGTGCAGCGTTATTCAGATGATCATTAAACAAGTGCAGCGTTATTTAGACGATCATTACACAAGTGCAGCGTTATTTAGATGACCATTAAACATGTTGCAAGCGTTATTTAGATGATCATTAAACAAGTGCAGCGTTATTTAGATGATCATTAAACAAGTGCAGCGTTATTTAGATGATCATTACACAAGTGCAGCGTTATTTAGATGATTGTTAAACAAGTGGAGGGCTCTGCTTTGTCAACATCTTAATCGATCATCTGAATCCCTTCATTTACATGGTCATGGAAATCTGATGACGAAATAGAGTTATAAAAATTCTCCATCTCATCTTCATTCCAAATAAGTTTTCTACCTGGTTGTTGTTGTTGTTTTATATTGCATTGTTCTCTTTCTGTCTGAAGCACAAATGTAAGGGGCATGTGCAGATGATTCAACTTTTGTACCAATGCACAGATCCTTCATACTTTACATACATTCGGATGAGACTAAGGCCCCGGGTGCAAACGCACGCAGAACACCTTGTGCACACGTCAAAACCCCGTTCCGCCTTTCGGAAGAGCAGGCCATGTGTGCTGGTAGGAGCGGATGCACACAGGTGTCGTGTATAGACACCGTCCCTGATGAAAAATATATATAATGGGTAGGTGCTGCACTTGTGGCGACGCGCTCTCCGGGGAGAGCAGCCCGAATTTCACGCAGACAAATCTGCTGTGAATTAAAGTGGTACAAATAAAAAAAAAAATTTTAATTCCGCTGAACTGCAAGTTGAAAGCAATAGTCAACAACACTGTCCCTCCACAAACCAACAGAGAAGATGGACTGACTGATGCTGGGGAAGAAATGGCAAAAGCAATCAATCCCCCACTTCAGGCATCACAGGACACACTATCATCCCACATCCACTGATTTAATTTTGATTTATTTATTTGATTTATTCTTTTACATCGAGGCTAGTGGAATAAGCACTCTTGTGCTTTTTTACATCCAGTCCCCCTGTGTATGCAGTTTTCTAAATGTCATCTGTTCCCACCGGCACACAATGGCCTACTCTTACGAAAAGCGGAACAGGATTTAACGTGTGCGCAAGATGTTTCTGCGTGCGTTCGCACACGGGGCCTCGGTTTAAAGTCTCATCCGAAGGACTTTTGGGGAGAGTGGAGTCAGCACTGACGTTAACTCCAGGAGAAAAATCTCCTCCACCCGACTCAACCCCGTGCCAGCGCAGTGTTCTGACCACTAGGCTATCCCTCCCCCCTGAAACTGAGAGACATGGACAAGAAACTTGCCGGGCAGGTGAAGAGCTGTATGACAGGTGTGACACTTTACAATGGGACGTGGATGCTATGAGCAACATTTGCTGTGAAATGAAGAAGGAGGAGAATGCTTCGCTAGGCTACATGAAAAGATGCCACACACATCTGGAGGAAAGACTGGAAGCTGCAGAAAATCAGGGCCGATGGTAGGATCTCCTCTTCTTCAGCATTCCTTCTACTGCAGTTTCCAGCAGTTGTGACATCGTCATCATAAATCAATAACAACAACAACAACAACAACAACGACGACGACGACAACGACGATGATGATGATGATGATGATGATGATGATGATGAATGATGATGATGATGATGATATATGATAATGATAATGATAATAATAATAATAATAATAATAATAATAATAATAATAATAATAATAATAATAATGGTGGGTGATAATAATAATAAAAGGAGGCTTATATAGCGCGAATTACCAAAAACATGGGCTCACCACGCTGTACAATCAAATGCATTTAAATCGGTTAGCCTACATATGAACGTGAAAAATTTGACTAGCACCAAAAAAAACCCCAACCATAAGGAAAAGTGCATGCACATACAATGCACAGCCTATTACATGGCCAGACAATAAAAGTAAAATAAAAGCAATATCATCAAAAAATGTGCATTGTAGTAGCACACACACACACACACACACACACACACACACACACACACACACACACACACACACACACACACACACACACACACCACACACACACACATATACACACACAAACACACACACACAAACACACACACGCGTGCTCAAAAACACACACATACACAAAACACACAACACGGAATAACAAAGAAAACGGCAGATTCTCGCATTCACCCTATATGTACTCAGATTAACCACCAAAAAAAAAAAGATGAAGTAAAACAGAAATGAAAAACCTTATATCCCAAAAACAACGAAAGACCAGCACTAGAGTCAGAGATGAGTCAATAAAATGGGAAATCAATTTTGATCAGCGGTCAGGAACAAGAATTGATTAAAAAGGTGTGTTTTGAGCAACCTTTTAAAGGAGGAAATAATATATCTATATATGCACATATAAGTACACAAGTACAATAAGTACACAATATAAGTACATAATTAGAACCGATTTAAAGATAGCTGAAAACGTGGTTCATAGAAGGTGCGTATAGCGTGGGTAAGGCAATTTCGGTCAAATTTCAGTCACAAAAAAACCAACCACACAGAACTGGTCTTGAACACTGCAAGAAAACTCAAACAGGCAACTGTATTCTATCAAAAAAGACTTTCCTACTGAAGTAAGAATAGAAGCAGGAGAAACAACCTGCAGCCTCTTCTCGCCTCCCTACTGCGGGCTGACTGACTGACGGTAGGTAGGCTTTCTACAGTTTGGACACATACACTAGAGGACTAGATATTAAAAAAAAGATATGCCACTGTTCAAGAAGTGTTACATGACTCTCAGCAGTTCATAACATCAGTTGCTGTCGAGGTTATATATTCTTCCCCAGTAAGACCTCTACTATAGTTAGGTCTTAGTTTATATATATATATATATATATATATATATATATATATATATATATATATATATGTATATATATATGCCTATATATATATATATATATATATATATATATATATATATATATATTTGAGAGAGAGAGAGAGAGAGATAGAGAGAGAGAGAGAGAGAGACAATGACAATGACAATGACAATGACAATGATTTATTGTGTTAGGTTTTTAAACCCATTCACAAACGGATAGTTGGGGAAAGGGACCGAAATCGAAAGATACATCAGAAAAATTTAACTCTGTACGATATCAATGATTCTTCGCGAGGGGTAGCCAAAACGCGGAATTGTTTATAGGTAGTTACACATGTGTGTGAATGTCACTGGTTATAACTGTCTGATGACGGATGTGGTAGCAGGGACCCAGGAACTGTCACAGAGCGGCATTAGCGGTGTGGTTGTACTGCTGGCTGGTCACTGGACGTGTCCGGAAATTTTCCGTCTTCAGCTGCTTTCAGTATTGACTCCAAGCCCCTGTCCATCGTGTTTTCAAATTTTTGTAAATGTTCCATTAACATCCTGCAATCCTCCGCGCTTGATTGCATCGGCACTTTCGGTATTGAATGGTTTCTTGCTGTTCTCCATCACATCTTCTGCAAAGTCGTGCCCCGTCAGTGTCACAGGAGACATTGCTGGAGTGTCGCCGCATACCGTCATGACACCTTCATTTTCGTTATCTTTGTCGGAGTCAAAATCGTCACTCCAATCCCTTAGCGCCAAGTCACACGGCTGCACTGTCACTGACACAGGATCAACATCAGGCAAGCTCGATGGAGACATGAGAGACGAGCTGGCTGGCTGTGTTGCACGTGGGAATTTAACAGCATAGCCAGGAGTGCCAGTGGGCGTGTCATCTATGACTGTCCATAGCAGTTTATTCTCGGCATTGTAAAATAAGCTAGGAGGTGTCTGCAAAAACAAACCTGAAGGGGAGACAGAATGTGCCTGTTGCTTTTTAATCAAACTGGCCTTATGTGTCTCCTGTCTCCTTTTGTCCCTGGCAATTTGCGCTGCTCCTTTCTTGGGTACACGACACTGTCACTGTGGCTGTGTAGCTTGATGGTGGTGGGCTGGTGACAGGCGCAACACAATAACAGTCTGATGTTCTCCGCTGTCAATTTTGAAGGATGTCAAGGCCCTTTCCCGCAGAAATGTATTCAGTACTGTTTCTAGAGAAGGAGGTAGTCCTGTGACGGGCATACTGAAGGCTTTTCTAGTAGAAAATAGCAAATTCCTTCACTCACTTATCAAACCACGTCTTGCTGGTAGCCAAGCAAGGGACGCCAGAGAGAGAGAGAGAGAGAGAGAGAGAGAGAGAAGAGAGAGAGAGAGAGAGAGAGAGAGAGAGAGAGAGAGAGAGACGTGATGGTTTGAATGCGGGTGTGTCTATATCACCAAGTAGTGAAGGACATTAAACAAAACAAAACAAAGTGGTTTGTGAAGACAGAGTCAGTTCATTCAACATTCACAGTCAGTCCATCAACAACGTAAGGTAAAGGTAAGGGTAAAGGTGTCCCATAACCTGTGTGGTCGTTGCAGGGGAGCGAGGCGTCAGAGACCTCAGCTTCTCTAGGGAGCCAGCATGTTCAGGGCGGCGCCCATCTCCTCTCCCTCGCTGCTTTACCTTCCCTGACCCTAAAGAGGGCAGGTACCCATTTACAGCTGGGGGAACTGTACTTGTAGCCAAGGCGCACAAACGGTCACCCATCCAACTAGCAACCACGCTCGATGCTGCTTAACCTTGGCGGGGGAAAGCGGACGCTCTGACCACTGAGCTATCCTGTCGAACAACATACAAGGAAGACACCGAAGTTTGAGGCTGCAACCTTGCTAGCTGGGGAAAGAAGTCTGCAAGCAACCAGAAGAGACAGGAGCCTATTTATTTATTTATTTATTCTTTTATATCCAGGATAATGGAGTAAGCATTCATATGCTTTTTTTTCATCCAGGCCCTGTGTGTGTGCAGTTCTGTAAATATTGTCATCTGTTCCCACCGGCACACAATGGCCTACTGATAGCCTAGTGGTCAGAGCATTGGGCTGGCAATTTGACGACCTGGGTTCGATTCCGGTCGAGGAGATTTTTCTTCTGGTGTTAACATCAGTGCTGACTCCACTCTCCCCAAAAGTCCTTCGGATGAGACTTTATAAACCGAGGCCCGTGTGCAAACGCACGCAGAACATCTTGCCCACACGTTAAATCCTGTTCCGCTTTTCGTAAGAGTAGGTCATCGTGTGCCGGTGGGAACAGATGACATTTACAAAACTGCATACACACGGAGACTAGATGTAAAAAAGCACATGAGTGCTTATCCCATTATCCTTGATATAAAAGAATAAAATCTCTCTCTCTCTCTCTCTCCTCTCTCCTCTCTCTCTCTCTCTCTCCCTCTCTCTCTCTCTCTCCTTCTCTCTCTCTCTCTCTCTCTCCTTTCTCTCTCTAAGTTTACTTGAAGTTATTGGTTTTGATTAATGATAGTCCCTGCTCAGACCAAGAGCCAGATGAAAAAAGTTTGTTTTTTTTTTTCCTCCCCCAGGTAAACCCATGGTCAGATTTTGGGTATGCCAACCTCCAACCCCCACCCCCCAAAAAAAGAAAAGAAAAAAAAAAGAAAAAAAAACAAACTCAAAATAAAACATAACAAAAAAACAACCAACAAAAAACTGTAGAGCAGTGTGAGATTTATTCTTTATTCATTATTCATTTATATCGAGGATAATGTAATAAGCACTCATGTGCTTTTTTTTTTTTTTACATCCAATCCCCGTGTATATGCAGTTTTTTAAATCTTGTCATCTGTTCCCACCGGCACACGATGGCCTACTCTTGCGAAAAGCGGAATAGGATTTAATGTGTGCGCGCAAGATGTTCTGCGTGCGTTCGCAGAAAAGGCCTACATGGGTTAGAAGCAGCCTTCATTCAAACTGAGGTCTGCTAGATCTCTCTCCATGCTCTGTACTAGCCTACCAGAGACTGTATAAGCTTTTTT
>CM060325.1:11811644-11813426 GCA_030674155.1 Stramonita haemastoma | reverse complement strand
CTGCGTGCGTTCGCACACGCGCCTCGGTTTATAGTCTCATCCGAAGGACTTTGGGGGAGAGTGGAGTCCGCACATAATGTTAACTTCTGGAGAAAAATCCCCTCAACCCGGGAATCGAACCTGGGTCTTCAAATTGCCAGCAGAATGTTCTAACCACTATATTTGGCCCTACGGTGAAGGCAGGCTGCTTGGCTGCACTAGGCCTAGCCTACTCCAGAAACAAACGTCACCGTGACTGGAGCTTCAGCACGTGCAGGGCACGCATTGCACGGTTTCAGCATCAACGATTCTAATAAAACTAGGCTAAGCTGGCGCAACAGAACGTTTTGTTCGTTTTTTCCTTTTGGGAAGGGGGGGGGGGGGGGGTTTATTGGTGTAGGCCTATGTGTGTCGGTGGTAATATAATATAGGCCAAGTATGAACTCCTTGGCACATTGTCTTAAATTTGATCAAGGGTTATAGGCCTGTTTACAGTTTAGCCTTGCCTGCAGTAGTAGCAGTGTCAGAATGAACGTTCTCTTAAGGTAGCTGCATTCTGACTTCAGGGATAATGTATGTTGATTCCTTAACTCTTGGAAAAAAAAGATTATCAATTAATCTCTCTTTCCCTCTCTGTCTCTCTACCCCAGACACACGCACGCACACCACACACATACTCTCTCTCTCTCTCTCTCTCTCTCTCTCTCTCTCTCTCTCTCTTCTCTTCTCTCTCTCTCTCTCTCTCTCTCTCTCTCTCTCATAATAGCTAAATTCAGACTAGGTATGTAAGATACAGAATGCACAGTAAATCTAATACAATATGCCCTTTATGCAAAAGAACAACAGAAGAAGTAGTACAGTTTGTTTTATGTTGTTCTGCATTTAACCAGAGGAAGAAAGAAGAAGGCATGGCACCCATCAGTCTCAGAAGACTATGGAGTTGCACTCTAATCTTTAGAGTGCAAAGCCTGGGTAAGTAAGTATGGAGGGCAAGCTGTTACCCATGCAGCAGACATCCTCCCCCCCCCTCCCCTCTGGAATGATCCATGGGAAAGGCAATGACCAATACAAATGGTTCCAGTACCGTTGCAGGAGCCACCAGAACGTTGCCATATACAGCCCCGAGCCGCCCTGGGACTCCACCTCCCCGATTTTTCCTCAGGGATGGTGTCAAAACACACCTGTGTGCATGCTGGGTTTTTGTTGTTGTATTTTTAAAAATAATTTTGTCAGCCGCTCCTACCCTCCTACCGGCACCCTATGGTCTGCTCTTCCGAAAGTGGAACGGGGTTTTAACGTGTGCGCAAGATGTTCTGCGTGCGTTCGCACACGGGGCCTCGGTTTCTTGTCTCATCCGAATGACTTTAACATTCAGTTCGGTTTTTTCGTCAAACTGGGAAGAAAGGGCAAGGCTGGGTAGACCCCAGAAACTCACGGTTTACATATTGGCAGGCCAATGTCTTAACCATCCTGCCACCTTCCTTCGCATTTAACCACATCAGGCAAAAATAATGATATCCCAGCAAAATAGACTAACCAGCCTGATGCACTTAGACTCTGACTGCTCCTAATATGTAGTAGTCTCAATATCATTAGCAATTCGCTTGATATTTATGTAAAGCCTTTAGAATAAAGGATATGATGATGTCATCAGGGTTTTCCCCTCGCTGTGGCTTTGTTTGCACTTGTTTGTTACGCTGTACTTATTATTCTGGTGTTCATGTATGGGCCAATGGCTTTTTATGAGTAAATCTTTTCAGAGTTCAGAGCTCTTTCTCTCTCTGCTATGTTAACAAAAATATC
>CM060325.1:11804144-11809144 GCA_030674155.1 Stramonita haemastoma | reverse complement strand
GAGAGAGAGAGAGAGAGAGAGAGAGAGAGAGAGAGAGAGATTAAATGCTTGGTAGGATATACTAGGCCTATATATACTAGTCTCAATTTATCACTGGCACCTTCTGAAACAGTCCCTGCATCGCCCCACCAAATATCAGACACATTGTGTGAGAACCATGAGATAATTAGACCTATCTGTGTGATGGAAAGTACTGCCCTAAGCTAGGCCAAGCGGCCCCGGAATCAAGCAGCCCGTGCAGTTCCGGGCGGCTGCGGCCCTATGAGGCCTAGACGTAAGATTTATTTATCTATTTATTTATTTATTTATTTATTTATTTATTTTTCTTTATTTATATCGAGGATAGGCCTACTGGGATAAGCACTCATGTGCTTAATTTCATCCAGTCCCTGTGTGTATGCAGTTGCGTAAATATTGTCATCTGTTCCCACCGGCACGCGATGGCCTACTCTTACGAAAAGCGGAACAGGATTTAACGTGTGTGCAAGATATTCTGCGTGCGTTCGGACACGGGGCCTCGGTTTATAGTCTCATCCGAAAGACTTTTGGGGAGAGTGGATTCAGCACTGATGTTAACTCCAGAGGAAAAATTCCCGGGAATCAAACCCGGGTCGTCAAATTGCCAGCGCAATGTTCTGACCACTAGGCCTACTAGGCTATCCCGTCTCTCTTCATGGAAGGAGGAGGAGGGGTGGTACTGGTTTAGAGTCAGAGGGAGGGAGAGAGGGAAGGGGGAGGGAGGGATGGTATATGTTTACATGGGGGGGGGGAGGAGAAGCCGAGGGGGATGGACAGTATTTGTTTACATGTCAACGGGAGGGAGGGGGGGGACGGGAGGGGGGGGGGGGACAGTGTGGGAACAGTCTTTTCCTTCTCTTGCAGACAAGGTAAGAAAAAAAAATTAGCCTAACCTAGGCTACTGGGTAGCTCTGCACTTATGGCGAGGTCTAAAGAGAGAGAGAGAGAGAGAGAGAGAGAGAGAGAGAGAGAGAGAGAGAGAGAGATTTATTCTTATACATCGAGGATAATGGAATAAGCACTCTTGTGTTTTTTTTCATCCGGTCCCCGTGTGTATGCAGTTTTGTAAATGTCATATGTTCCCACCGGCACACGATGACCTACTCTTACAAAGAGCGAACGGGATTTAACGTGTGCGCAAGGTGTTCTGCGTGTGTTCGCACACGGGGCCTCGGTTTAAAGTCTCATGGAAGGAGGGAGAGAGAGAGAGAGAGAGAGAGAGAGAGAGAGGAGAGGAGAGAGAGAGGGGAGAGATTTATTGTGTTAGGTTTTTCAACCCTTTCACAAATGGCTAGATGGAGGATCTAGGAGGGGACCGAAATCGACAGATACAACAAAATTTCACACTGTACAATATCAAGGATTCTTCGCGATTGGTAACCGAAACGCGGTATTGTATGTAATGGTTTGTGTGGATGTCACTGGTAGACTGTCACAGAGCGGCATTAGCCATGTGGTTGTAGGCCTAGGCCCTACTGCTGGCTGGTCACTGGACGTGTCGGGAAGATTCCTGTCTTCAGCTGCTATTTCCCGTCTTCATTTGCTTTCTTTAGTGACCCAAAGCCCCTGTCCATTGTGTCTGCAAATTGTTGCAGAAGTTCCATCAACATCATGCGATCCTCACCAGACACAGTGGAGCTGCTTGTAGCTTCGTCGATGGCAGTTGCACTTTCGGCATTCGTTTCCAGTGGTTCCGCTGTCTTGCTGCTCCCTGTCACATCTTCTGTAGAGCTGTGCTCTGTCAGTGTTACAGGTGGTATTGTTGGCGCGTCACTGCTCACAGATATGACTTCTTCATTGTCAGTATTGTTGTCCGTGTCAGAGTCGAAACTCCTGTCTTCAAGCGCCAATTCGTGTGGTTGCACTGTCACTGAGTCAACATCACGCATGCATGACGGAGAAGAGACGGCTGGCCGTGTTGCACGTGGGGATTTAGCAGCCCATGAGAGAGAGAGAGAGAGAGAGAGAGAAGAGAGAGAGAGAGAGAGAGAGAGAGAGAGAGAGAGAGAGAGAGAGAGAGAGAGAGGCCTGACTTTCACCCAAAGAAATCTACTGACATTTAACGTGTTAAACAACCCCTTTTGGAGATAATACGAAGTCATTAAATTTCCATTTTACCACCTCTCCTATAAAAGAAAAAGTGTATATTATAATTATAGTTTTGTCACATACCTTGGAAAGCTTTCTACATGTTGATTACAAAATTGACAAATAATTACCATTAAACTGAAAGAACGGGAAATATCAATTATATATATATATATATATATATATATATATATACATATATACAGCAATATATATATACATATATACATACATATACATATATATACATATACATAGATATATAGATATATATATATATATATATTCTGTCACAGGCTATTAGGCCTGCATACTCAGAACAAGTGTAGGCCTAGCACTGCCCCCCCCCCCCACCCCCCCCCCCCTCATCCCCCTTCCAGCATCTACGATAGCCTAGTAGTCAGAACATTGCGCTGGCAATCTGAAGACCCAGGTTCGATTCCGGTCGAGGAAATTTTTCTCCTGGAGTTAACATCAGTGCTGACTCCACTCTCTCCAAAAGTCTTTCGGATGAGACTGTAACCCGAGGCCTCCGTGTGCAAACGCACGCAAGTTAAATCCTGTTCCGCTTTTCGTAAGTGTAGGCCATCGTGTGCCCCTGGTACTGGATGTAAAAAAGCACAAGAGTGCTTATTCCATTATCCTCGATATAAAAGAATAAAATAAAATAAATAAATAAATAAATAAATAAATAAATAGGCCTAGCCTAGGCTAACTGCTGTTGGCAGAATGTGCTGTGTTTCAGGAAGCCCATGTTGATGAAAGACATTTATTTTATTTTATTTTATACCACTTTATGTCACAGCAGATTTCTCTGCGTGAAATCCGGGCTGCTCTCCCCGGGGAGAGCCCGTCGCCACAAGTGCAGCGCCTTCCATTTTTTTTTTTCTCAGGGATGGTGTCTAAACACACCTGTGAGCATGCTGTTTTTATTATAATTTTGTCATTCGCTCCTACCGGCACACGATGGCCTGCTCTTCGGAAAGGCGGAATGGGGGTTAACGTGTTCGCAAGATGTTCTGCGTGCGTTCGCACACAGGGCCTCGGTTTATAGTCTCATCCGAATGACTTTGACATTCATTTCGATGTTTTCGTCAAACTGGGAAGAAAGGGCGAGGCTGGGTACGAACCCAGAACCTCACGGTTTACTTGTTGGCAGGCGAATGTCTTAACCATCCTGCCACCTTCCTTCCTTATAACTCACTCCACCTGCAGAAAGGGTGACTTGAGAGGATGGACGCTGTTTACATTGACATCACCCTTTCCGGCAGCCTGGCTCCCCTCCTCCACATCTGCTTTCTATCAGGTCTGTCTCCCTCCTCCCCAGCACTGATGATGATGATGACAGACAGCCGTATTGGCCTGTTAGTGTATGAAAGGTCTCTTCAAAACCCGAGTAACTCTCCCTCTCCACCTCCCCCCCCCCCCCCCCCCCCCCCCCCCCCCCCCCCCTCCTGAGTACCTTGTGCAAGGTTTTTAATTAGCCTATATAGATAGTAGTACCATTGTTCTGACAGCCTGTAGTTCCTTGTAGTCCTAGCAAAGTTGAGTCGGGGGTTGAGTTGCCAATTGCCATAGGCCTACTAGGAACTGCGTTGATCTGCCGCTCCTCCTCCCCATGTAAAAAACAACAACCTAGGCCATCGTGTTGTTCTTCTCTTCTCTCGTTTCCCTTTACACAGATGTGTCTGGGAAAAATAATGTCCTTTCCAGCTCCTCACATGGGCTGTAGCCTACTGCTTGGTCAGTAGGGTTAGGCTAGGCCTGTCTCCGTCGGCCACACGGTCAGTCATGTTCATTTCATCACTGGCAGGCCTAGCCTAGGCCTAACGCAGTCCCTGTCTACTTTGTGAGAGTCGCAACACAACTTCTCTCTGCTAGGCCTACTGCTATGTCTAGAAACAGTTGTGAAGGACACAAGCTTGTGTCTTGATGGAGGATGACATGTGACAGCAAGAACACAGGGATCTATCTCTATGTGCTGTGACTGACTGACCATCTCTTTCAGCGGATAACATTCACAGCAACAGGAAAGGAAGCCACACAACATTCTGTGAGTACAAGTCTGTTATGCCAGCTTTAGTTGTACAACTTGCTGTCTGTTTGCATGTGGTTGTGTTGTTTGGTTTTTTGTGGTGAAATACTGTCCACTTTTCTGTGTTCGTATTCTTTAATACGAGTAGATCTAGCAGCTCAGTAAACTGAGGTCTCAGCAGTAAGAAATCCTTTCCCTCAAAAGCAGCCAGCAAGGATAAAAGAATTTGATCAGGACGAAAATCGATACAATTATTGCAAACTTAAAACAAAATAGAACTGAATGCCGATAAAATTATGGCCTATCAAAAGAGAGAGAGAGAGAGAGAGAGAGAGGAGAGAGAGAGAGAGAGAGAGAGAGAGAGAGAGAGAGAGAGAGAGAGAGAGAGAGAGAGAGAGAGAGAGAGATTCTTTTTCTTTTATATCGAGGATAATGGAATAAGCACTCATGTGCTTTTTTACATCCAGTCCCCGTCCCTGTGTATGGAGTTTTGTAAATGTCATCTGTTCCCACCGGCACACGATGACCTACTCTTACGAAAAGCGGAACAGGATTTAACGTGTGCACAAGATGTTTTGCGTGCGTTCGGACACGGGGCCTCAGTTTATAGTCTCATCCGAAGGACTTTTGGGGAGAGTGGAGTCGGCACTGATGTTAACTCCAAGAGAAAAATCTCCTCGACCGGAACCGGACCCGGGTCGTCAAAATGCCAGCACAATGTTCTGACCACTAGGCTATCCGTCCAGAGAGAGAGAGAGAGAGAAGAGAGAGAGAAGAGAGAGAGAGAGAGAGAGAGAGAGAGAGAGAGAGAGGGAGGGAGAGAGAGGGAGAGAGACAGACAGACAGACAGACAGACACA
>CM060325.1:11789144-11794144 GCA_030674155.1 Stramonita haemastoma | reverse complement strand
GTTAGAAAATCATATAATGTTTTAATGGAAAATGATGGAGTCAATTTGGATCTTTAAAAAAAAAAAAAAAAAAAAATTATTGTTGATAAAGTCACTTTAGATAATATGCCTAATTTGAGTTGGATCAAATCCTCTGACATATTCTACTCTGATCAGGTTTCAACTCCTGCTTGCCCCTCTCTTCCTACACACACCACATACAGGACCGTCCCCTTATTTCCTACTGCCCCAGGCCTTGATTTACTTTAGCTATTGCTTTTTTAAATTCCATTGACTCACTGTCACTATCATGAGGACACTTGTACTCAGTGGAGTTAACATCAATGCTGACTCCACTCTCCCCAAAAGTCCTTTGGGTGAGACTGTAAAACCGAGGTCCCATGTGCGAAGGCATGCATAACATTTTGCGCACACATTTAATCCTGTTCCGCTTTTCCGTAAGAGTAGGCCATTGTGTTCCGGTGGGAACAGATAATATTTACACAACTGCATACATACAGGGACTGGATGAAAAAAATTTTACTCTTTATATGGAGGATAATGGAATAAGCACTCATTCCATTATCCTTGATATAAAGAATATATTTTTTTTTAAGTGGCTAATTCAGCAAGCTAACTTGCACTTTTCTCTGTCCTCTAAAATGCGTGTCTACTGCATCACATCCAGCTAGATTTGTACATCATAATAACTCATCATCATTGTCATTTTCAAGTAAATCATTGACAAAAGGCATCATCTCCAATGCCATTTTGTTATCCATAGTTCGTCAGGTGTTGTCCAGTATATTTTTGATCTGATCAGAAATATCCTTGAGCTCAATGGTAGAGTCAGACCTGCAGTCCTGAAGTCATGGACTTAAATGCCAGCAGTGCCTGGGGATTCACATGGGGGGGGGGTGTGTATTTTTATCATTTTCCAGGGCAACTTTTGTACAACTGTTGTACTTTATTTTATTTACAAGTACATGCACACATGTGGAAAAATAACTGCTCATGTTTGCTTCTTGGGGTTTGTGTTGTATCTGGGTAAGAAACAGTCTGATTCCAGGGCCAACTAGTTCACAGCACACTGCCTGAAAAAAAATCAGTTCAGTGCTCCAAAAACTGCTAAAGAAGTTAATGGAGAAGTCATTCAACTACAGACGTGTTCAGAACCACAAGCAGAAGTCTGAGCCAGAAGAGTAATATTTTGTTTTTGTTTGTTTGACAGGATCAGCACAGAGTGAGATGTTTGGGAGAAGGAGCCCTGGACCGGATTTGTGACAGAGAACTGAAACTGCTGCGGAAGAGGAAAGGAAAAACAAAACACGGGGGGATTGACAAGTTAGTTGGTGTGAAAGATATGGGAGTGTGGCTGAAAAGGTGTAGATTTTTGGACTGTGCTTAGCACCCAAGGCGTGTAAACTCCCCCATAACTGGCCCAGACTTTGCAAGCACAACTCTGTGTTTTTTTTGTGTTGTTTTTCATCTGTTTTTTTTTTCTGCATTTTTTTCTCTCTTGTTACTTTACTCTTTTTTTTTCCTGTGTTGTATTCTTCTGTTTTTGTTTTCCTCTTATTTTTTTTCTGTTACTTTTGGATGTTCATTGTCTTTATACATTGCTGTTGGTGTTTTTTTTTTTATCAGTGTTTTCCTGTCTACTATTGTTGGGTCAGCCATGACCTATAATAGGTCATATTTTGCATTTGATGATGACAACATTTTAGAGACCCTGTCTGACCCTAAAGGAGCAATTGATGTTTTGGTGCTGCTGTATAAGTTAGATATTTCATGCAAGATTCAGGATTTGTTTTCCATAGGCCTTATGAACAAATAAATGAAATAAATAAATAAACGATGAAATAAATAAATGAATATATGAGTAGATATTGTTCATCATACATACATTACAATGAATCATTCATGGATTTACACAACTTTTGTGCAAATTATAACTGTTAGAGCTGTATGTTCTATTCTTAATGTCAGTGTCTTTCATTATGGTGTGTGCATGTGTGAGTGTTTATTTTATTCTTTTATTTCGAGGATAATGGAATAAGCACTCCTGTGCTTTTCTTTTTACATCCAGTCCCCGTGTGTACGCACTTTTGTAAATTTTGTTATCTGTTCCCACCTGCACACGATGGCATACTCTTTCGAAATGCGGAACGGGTTTTAACATGTCTGCAAAATGTTCTGTATGCATTTGCACAAGTGACCTTGGTTTGTAGTCTCGTCCGAAGGATTTTAGAGGGGAGTGGAGTCAGCACTGATCTTAACTCCAGAGAAGAAATCCTCTTACATGAGATTCAAACCCAGGTCAGCAGATCTTGAGCGCAATGCACAGCACTGTTACTCCTCTGTGTGTGTGTGTGTGTGTGTGTGTGTGTGTGTGTGTGTGTGTGTGTGTGTGTGTGTGTGTGTGTTATTTCAGATTAAAAATATTAAAGACAGAAGGTAACTAGTCTGAAAGAGAAAAAGTGGCAAGCTTCTTTTTAATCAGTTTCACAGCAGCATCAAAACTATTTTGCTCTCCAAATTACCAAAACAGGCTGTGAGTTAAATATAAGTTAGAAATGATTTTTCATTGATAATCTACAGAAGGCAAAGTAGTGTCCTAAAAACTGCACCTTGGATGAGTGTGTGTGTGTGTGTGTGTGTGTGTGTGTGTGTGTGTGTGTGTGGTGTGTGTGTGTGTGTGTATTCTTTTTCTTTTCCCCCCTTGCAGTTTATTTTTAAGGAAATGACAAGGTATTGGTGCTCTGTTCCAATACAGCAGTGCTCTTGCACAAATGAGCTGCAAAAAGAAGAAAGCTTTGGGAAGAGGAGAGGGTTCAGTGGAGGACCTCCCCCCCCCCTCCCCCCTCCCTCAACAAAACTGGGAGTGATATGTGACAGAAGTAAATATTGAAAAACATGCATTTTTTGTGGGAAAGTAGCCAGTCAGCTATGGATGGTGGACTGCATGACATGAACATGTGCAGCATGCACAGCAGACCTCTAGGAGAGAGATGGGCTCCACCAGCTTCAGCTTGCCCAAGACATACAGCCTGAGCAATTCAGGGCAGTGCCTAGCAACACTGTACTGAGTGAAGTCAGCAGTCCAGTCCATAGAGCCTGTCTGACCTCTGTCAGTATTGAATTCAAACATTTTAATTATCTCACAAATAGAAATTCATGTGGGTTACAAGCCATGCATAAGAAAGTAAATAGGGAAAACATTTATCACAGAGGAATAACACGGCACAGTATACAACCATTACTCCACATACATTACAAGCTATATATACCTATACCAACACCAATACCAGCACTTTATCAAATAGGAATTCACATGGTCTCAAGCATTATACAATTACATGTACATAAAAATAATGAGCAGAAACAGTTATAACAGAAAGTAATAAACTTCAGTCTTAAAAAATACCCCCCCCCCCCCACACACACACACACACACTCACACACATGCATGCACGCGCACACACAACACACTATGCACACACAGAGGCACACATGCATGCACACACACACACACACACCACACACACACACACACACACACACACACACACACACACACACACACACACACACACACACACACACACACACTTGGAATTACTGATTTTGTTAGAACTGCATTTTCCTTTTTGTTTATTGTACTTCAATAAGTTACTTTTTTCTTTTTTTTAAAATTCACTTGGCAAGTATTGACCCCCTGAAATTCCTTATCCTACACATCACCAACTACACCCCCTTCCCTAATACTCCCCCCCCCCCTTCACCCCTTCTTCTGTCTAATATTACAACTTGTGAAAAGACATTAAATGAATTTGAACTCACACACACACACACACACACACACACACACACACACACACACACACACACACACACACACACACACACACACACTCTCTCTCTCTCTCTCTCTCTCTCTCTCTCTCTCTCTCTCTCTCTCTCTCTCTCTCTCTCTCTCTCTCTCTCTCTCTCTCCCCCCCCCCCCCCTTCCCTCTCTCTCTCCCCTTCCCTCTCTCCCGCCACTGTCTCTTAAACACACACACACACACACACACACACACACACACACACACACACACACACACACACACACACACACACACACACACACACACACACACACACACAGAGCAGCAGCAGCAGCAGCATAGTAACATACCAGTGCACAAATGATCACAGCAATGATCATATATATCACTCAGACCACAGACCTTATCTGTGCCTCAAATCTGGCTGTTTGATAAACCAGATATTTTCAGAGTGCAGCAGTGTCTATTAGGAGTCACTTGATGCCTAATTAAGCAATGTTTTATGGCTAATATTTAGCTGTACCCTTGTAGAGGAAAGTTTCAAGAAGATTCATGACAACTTTCCACCATCTTGAAGGTGGACATTGACAGTAGTTGTTTGAAAACTCAGGTAGATTTTTAGGTCTGCTGTGTAGAATCTGTGGTCTAGATGGTAACGCGCCTGCCTAGAAAGCGAAAAGTTCAGGTCAGGGTGTGCGGTGGTTCGAATCCCGTTTGGACCCAAATATTTTCCCCCATCCATTAGACCATGAGTGGTGGTCTGGGTGCTAGTCTTTCGGATGAGACGATAAACCGAGGTCCTGTGTGTTACACAACATTATTTAGTGCACGTAAAAGAACCCACGGCAACAAGGGGGTTGGCCCTGGCAAAATTCTGTAGAAAAAAGCCACTCAGATAGGGAAACATGTACAGTTGCAGACAGGAAAAAGGAAAAAAAATACTGGGTAGGCGCTGCACTTGTAGCAACGCACTCTCCCCGGGGAGAGTAGCCCAAATTTCATGCTGAGGAATCTGCTGTGACATAAAGTGGTATAAAAAAAAATCATCCTGATTTGGTTCCATACATCATTTTCTGTCCAAAGAAAGAAAGGCCTTAGGCTGTCCCTGTGTTCTTTCCAGGCATGTTTGTTTCAGTTTTCTTCTTCTGTGTGTACCTCAATGTCATCTGAGTTACAGGGTTCAAACAATGG